>JASAND010008495.1:0-16696 GCA_030248195.1 Trissonchulus latispiculum
TCGTGCATCTAAATGCAGACAGCGCCTTCTGAACAGAATCTGTAAACTGCACAACGTTTCAGTAAAACGTGCTGAGAATTGATAATTGGATATACTTGAGCTTACATTTTTATTTCTTTAAAAAGAGTAGTGTCTCTAAAGAAGCAAATAGTTTCAAAACATTTTAAGTGCATTTAAAATATTTAAAAAAAGTTTTGAAAGCCTAATTGGAAAAAACATATATATTAAAGTTATCTAACGAGGAAATGTACAGTCGCTTGATTACACGAAATGTACGGCTAACAGATTACTTCTACAGGCTGCTGCATTTATTTGAACTTTGATTGACTTTCATCTCCGTTGCCGATAGCTTAAAAATAAGAAAATAAGCACACAACTTTCGAAGCTTTCTACTCCTGTAGAACTCAATATGTTTAAAAAAATGTTGCTTAAATCTTGCGTGCTACCAACCTTCCATTTACCAATTTTTTGAGAAGATATAATCAATTTCTGACTACATCCATCCGGCTCTATGCGTTTCTATGAGGTTAATATTCAAATATGTAAGCTGGTTAAGTTTTCACTAGGTGCTGTATCGTTCACGTCTGAACGAAAGTGCCACGTCTTTCATCATTTCACAATTGAATTTTTAGGACGGAAAATTTCAAAAATTCGTTAAAATTAATTTAGAGACATGTTCATTTAACACACAAAATTATCTTCAACAAAATTTGAAAACAGAAGAGCGAAAACAAAAATTACAAAATTCCTTCCAGAATAAAGGAAGTAGAAATTTTCCCCTACAATACATGTTCCTAGTTTGAAAAAGACAATATGAATGGCAACCACAAAAACAAAATCCAGCTTTTGCAAAATTTAAATTCCTGCAAAAAAATTAGTTCGTCCATTTTTAAGAGTGGAACCGGCCGGTTCCAAAAGCCACCGGTTCCGGTTCCGGTTCTAAAAATCCTACCGGTTCCGGTTCCGGTTCTACCGGTTCTTTTGGAACCGGTCCCAGCACTAGTCATAAGCACAATAGCAAGAACTTAAAAAAGGAAGTGGTAACGACAACCAGGCCCTGGTCAAACTTGTGAAAATTAGACAAAGTAATCGGAACTGACCCGATTCAACGTTCTCTCGTTCAAAGCTGCCCCCTATACAGAGAAGGTCTCTGCTATCTGATGGACATAAAAATAGGACGACTGCACAAAAACCGATCTCGGAAGTGATGGAATCTGGTCATAGGGTCAGCTCACCTTTTGAACCGGGTCAACGGGTCAAGAGCTTCGACCCGGTGTTCATGATTTACATCATTTTACAGGGGTAGATAGATAAGACTGTTAACATTACAGATAAAGTAGCCAGAACTCTGCATATGGTCCTGTAACCAAACAAAATGTGTCTTCCGACCATTTTACATGAGACTCTTTTCAAGGAGGCTCACATTGGCGTACGGCGTTGAAATGATCTATGTTCATAAGATGCCGCTCATACGCCTAATTTCGTAAATACACAGTAAACTCTTTTAAATACTTGACAGGAAAATGGGAAGGAAGCCAAAACAGACATGGAGTTGGATGGTAGACAGAGTGGAGAGATCAAACCCAAGAAATCAAGACAACTCCCAATAAAATAAAATACAAACCTATCAAAAAGTCCCTAATCTTGAACGACGAACTAGAAGCACGCTGTACAGGATAAACTGTTTTTAATATTTAGATAAACAAAATATTGCAAACAACACTTCAACATTTACTCATGAGGAGAATGAAACAAAAATTAATCACCCGCACGGTAAACTGATGCAAGAAGCTGCAAAATATAATCACGATAATGTGTAGATCAGTCAGAAGCCACTAAATCTGTCCAGACTATAAAGGCAGCCATGGGATATTCTATTTCAGTTTTCGTGGAAAGGTAGGAAAATCCGCAATCCGCTCTATCGAGCATTGAGTCGGCTGATGTCATTCTATTAGTAACCGTCATTCGACCATGTAATGTCATAATCCGTGTACTTTGTCTTCAAGACTTCGACGCTTTTAGAGTGATCAGCTCGTCCAAATCCCTGAAATACCGCAAATTACATATACAGTACTGTATACTACTGTATATTATGCACAAAACACATAATAGATTGCACCAGTAAACGTCACAACTGGCATTTTCATCTGTGTCTGTATTATGTAGGGGCGCGATAGCGCCCCTACATAATATGGGTATAAAGGCGTCTGCGCGGCCCCCTGGAGACAGTGTTGGCCTGGTGCCAGCTAATTAGAGGTCTGGGAGGGGTAAAAATGTTACCATCGTAAAGTACTCGAGTAGTACTACAAGTACCACCATACTTTTGGTTAAAATTCCGAACTTCGAAATTTTGCACTAGGCGGGAGTTACCTTGCGTTTTTTTTTCTCGGTTAATAACGCTTTTCGGAAGTGCTTATGTCAGCGCAGTGTTGGAACGATATAGGCATTTTGGTCCTATACTACTATTATATGTTGGTAGGCAGGGTCCTCCCATGCAACCTTTTTTGGTCATTTTGGCACACTGCCAATTTTGGCTCTGTGCCAAGGCCCCAAAGTCGGACTTTCGCTATTTTGGCACTTCGGTTGTGACCGACTTTTTTTCACAGGTTAGCAGCTAGATCGATTTGGTTTGTTTTATTTGAATATTTCGGACTATGCGCGGAATGTAACGAGGGGGATTTTTTAATTTCGCTCTGTAGCTTTCAGGAGATGGGCCCAAACTTTGCATTTTTTCACTTGTTTTCACGAAAAGTTTCTAAGTCCCACTTTTACTAGAAATGCCCTAAAAGTCACTAAAAATGGCGTTTTTTGGCCTCGGGGTGGTCCCCATATATAGTAAATCGGGGTCGCTGAAAACGATGAGCATACTGCCGATACCGCCCGAAGTGACCACTGGTCAGCATGGCTCCCGTGGTTCCTCGCCCAGGGTCAAAGTTGGGAAAACTCACTATAAACAGCGTTTTTCAGCTTTTTGGTTGGGAGCATATATAGTAAATCGACTACGCTCGTTTCAGTGGGCATATTGCCGAAACCGATGGGAGTGACCAGTGGTCACTACGGTCTATTTGGCCTATTGACCAGTGGTCAAACCCCTTTAAACAGCGTTTTCCGGCGTTTTGGTTGGGGGCAGACAGGCGCGTAGCCAGGGGGGGGAATGGGGGGAATTCCCCCCCCCGAAATGGTGTTGCCCCCCAGAAATTTTTTCCGGCCACGTATGTAAACGCCTATTTTTCAAAAAATTTTCGCGCCTTCGGCGCGAAATATGTGTATTATACCATTATAATACGTGTTTTGCACTAAAATATGAGTACAAATTACCCTATTTGGTCTGCTTTGACCATAGTCTGCACTGCATTATTTAGGTGCATAAACAAGCATTGCGCCTTAAATATTATTGTAATTTCAACGAATGCTCTGTAAAAATTCCAAGAAGGTCACGAAATAGAAAAATTTCTCAGATTCTGGGAGGCTCCGCCCCCCAGACCCCCCCCGGAAAAATTTTGCATTCCCCCCTCCGAAATTTTTTTCTGGCTACGCTAGTGGGGGCAGATATAGTAAATCGACTACGCTCGTTTCAATGGGCATATTGCCGAAATCGAGGGAAGTGACCAGTGGTCACTACGGCCTACGGGGCCCACTGACCAGTGGTCAAACCCCTTTAAACAGCGTTTTCGACGTTTTGGTTGGGGGCTTATATAGTAAATCGACTACGCTCGTTTCAATGGGCATATTGCCGAAACTGATGGGAGTGACCAGTGGTCACTACGGTCTATGGAGCCTATTGACCAGTGGTCAAACCCCTTTAAACAGCGTTTTCCGGCGTTTTGGTTGGGGCATATATAGTAAATCGACTACGCTCGTTTCAATGGGCATATAGCCGAAATCGAGGAAAGTGACCAGTGGTCACTACGGTCTATGGGGCCTGTTGACCAGTGGCAGAACTCCTTGAAACATCGCTTTTCGGCGTTTTGGTTGGGGGCATTTATAGTAAATCGACTACGCTCGTTTCAATAGGCATATTACCGAAATAGAGGGAAGTGACCACTGGTCACTACGGTCTATGGGGCCTATTGACCAGTGGTCGAAATGCTTCAAACAGCACTTTCCCGCGTTTTGATTGGGGGCATTTATACTAAATCGACTCCGCTCGTTTCAATGGGCATATAGCCGAAATCGAGGGAAGTGACCAGTGGTCACTACGGTCTATGGGGCCTATTGACCAGTGGTCGAACCCCTTGCGCCGCGTTTTCGGCGTTTTGGTTGGGGGGCATTTATAGTAAATCGACTACGCTCGTTCCAATGGGGCATATTGCCGAAACCGGATGGGAGTGACCAGTGGTCACTACGGTCTATGGAGCCCATCGACCAGTGCCGTCAAACCCCCGGCGTTGCCCGGCTTTTTAGTTGGGGCATATATAGTAAATCGACTCCGCTCGTTTCAATGGGCATATAGCCGAAATCGAGGAAAGTGACCATTGGTCACTACGGTCTATGGGGCCTGTTGACCAGTGGCAGAACTCCTTGAAACATCGCTTTTCGGCGTTTTGGTTGGGGGCATTTATAGTAAATCGACNACGCTCGTTTCAATCGGCATATACCCGAAATAGAGGGAGTGACCACTGGTCACTACGGTCTATGGGGCTCATTGACCAGTGGTCGAAATGCTTCAAACAACACTTGCCCGCGTTTTGGTTGGGGGCATTTATACTAAATCGACTCCGCTCGTTTCAATGGGCATATAGCCGAAATCGAGGGAAGTGACCAGTGGTTACTACGGTCTATGGGCCTACTGACCACTGGTCAAACCCCCTAAAAAAGCAGTTTTCGGCCCTCTGGCGGTACCCGTATAGTAAATCCGTTAAACCACCCACAAACAGAGGTTGCAGCGGCCGAAGCTTGGGGCGGAGGTGACAATTCAGTGGCACTTATATTTATATAATCACTTTTCTGCTCTACCTACGGCATTGTTCAAGCTCCTTGTATCCATTGCCGCATTGCTGGAAAGGGATCCTTTAAAATGACAGAAGGACAAGTAATAAAAATGCTCCTCCGGAGCATGAAAAAGTAATATGGGTGGTGGTGAGGTTGTAAAATCTAGAGAGGACTAGTCTTAAAAATGCTTAATATGGGGGCTAGGTTCAAAAAAAGGAGAGGACTAGGTTGTGGGCGAATTAATATGGGCACAGCTTCGCCGAGCAACCCATATTCGCGGGCTTTCACGCTTCGCCGTCGCGATGGTCATATACAAAGCCATTATTGTCAGTCAATATGAACAATTCCAGCAGTTAAACAATCGCTGCAAGTTGCTTGCTCATATATACGTAAACTATATAATTTGGTTGTGCTGGACTAGGCAAGCAACTAGAAGGAACCAAGGCTATGATTGTAACGCTAACGGTTCAATAGAAATAGTAGATCGTCGGAGAGAGTCCTGATATTATTGTTGAAATATAGACTTTTCTTATAAATGGTTAAAATGCACAGTAGATATTAAGAGTTTATCGAAAGAAATGTTTGCTTCCACTAAAATTCGTTTATCGTAGTTGTATATTATTTACGCACCGTAACTAAAACTGAACACTTGTATATATACATAATACGTATGTATATAACTTTTTCAGTCCGCGAATATGGGTTGCTCGGCGAAGCTGTGCCCATATTAATTCGCCCACAACCTAGTCCTCTCCTTTTTTTGAACCTAGCCCCCATATTAAGCATTTTTAAGACTAGTCCTCTCTAGATTTTACAACCTCACCACCACCCATATTACTTTTTCATGCTCCGGAGGAGCATTTTTATTACTTGTATACAATGTGAAAGCAAATGAGAATCTAGAAACGGCCAACAGGCTCATTCAGGGTTTTGAAATTAGAGAGCAGAGCGTTCTATCATCACCAGCTTCTAGGACATAAGGTTGGGTAGGGAGTCAGGTCGTCAAAAACAAAATTTTTCAAGTGGTCAAATTCGTTATCAAATGAACGCCCTAAGTGAGCTGACCAACATTTATCATAGAACCGCGTACCCAAAAGCGGCTGTAGAGTGCTGTGATGGAGTGGGGACTTAGGCGATTTTAGGTCAAAAATGGAAATTTTTCAAAAGTGGTCAAATTTGTGTCAAATGAAAGTCCTAAGCGAACGGAACAACTTTTGTCATGGAGCCACCCACCCAAACTTGCTGTGCCAAATAACGTCACGTGCCTATGAATCTTTTGTCTTTACTTCTTCAACCGGAAATAAAGGATACAGCAACACACACATATACATGTATTATCCTCTTTTGTGCGGAGCATTTTTGTTACTTACTTGTAATATAATCCAGGGTATTTTTTAGGAATTTATTTCGGGGGGAAGCAATTTTGGGGGGGGGGGGGAGATTTTTTGGTAAAAATGAGCCAAATTTGCTATTTGTTGGCGTTTGCACGTAGAAACGCAAAAAGTTCTCAAAAATGTCAGGATTTAAGCCAAAAATAGCTATTTTTAGGAAAAAATCTCCGGCGAAGCCGAAAATGTGACCATTTTTGGGAAATGTAGACCTCATTAAGGGGAAGACCAAAATCCGGGGGGTGCGATTTCGGGGGGGAGGTCACTTTCGGGGAGGGGGGCCCTGCAAAAATACCATGATATAATCATAGCCGTAGATAAGAGGGGGGCGACCGAGCGGGCGCACCCCCCGAGTCCATTTTCCCCCCTGGAAATCTTGCTAGAGGAACAATTTTTAAAGATATTAAGCATATTGCGCCAATTTTGTCAGGAAAGTAGTCTGAAAAATAGGGTTTGACTTTTGACCCTTTAATTTTTCAAAAAATCGCTAGCTCGAAGCCAAACTAGAAGAAAATGTCGTGCGAAAGTTACCAGAAATACGGGTTTAAAACGTAATATTTCTAAAAATTTTCTACTGGAGGCTGAGCCCCTATGGTCCCGCTAGTCTGCGTTCTTACTTACTTGCTTATTGCGAATTAAGAATTACAAATAGCTATGACAAGTATGCGTATATTATGCATTATGTATATTGATTATTTAGTTTGCCCGAAATAAAAGTTCATGGCTTTGGTCTTGCAAGTGTGGCAATTGGAAAAATTATCCTGTAGTTTATTCCGATAATGACTAAACCTATATCGCAAGCTTAACAAAAAAAATCAAAATTCGGTTTTTTTGGCTGGAACTTTCGCAAAACTAAACCGAATCGATTACTTTGAGGACCCATGGATAGGTCTTGGGCTAAGCTTTAAAACCACCCCAGTTTCGTTGCTCTACGGCCTACCAGTAAGTAGCAGTAGACGAAAATGTGTGATTTTTTTGTAAAGGTTTAACAAAAAATCACCCGTTAACAAAAAAATCAGTGGCGGATCGGATCCCAGAGAGCAGCTAGCAACTTTTTCTCATCAGTTTTGGATAGAGCGCACTAAATAACGTATTTCGAACCCCAAACCGCTAACCTAGTGCTCCAACTAAGGCAACTGACCCCGCCGAAGACTTAGTGGTCACTGATGGCCCCCGACAGCGTCCAGTATGAAGTCTGGTGGCTCTAAAGTGCCGTTTTAAAGGCTAGAACGTTGTTTTTTCGTGTTTGTGAGTGGTTATAACCTATTTCCAGGCATTTTGGCAGAGAAACTCAGAACTTCGTATGTTGTTGGGGTATGACCCACGGTCACGTGACCCCTGCCGGACCCGTCCGGACCCTCCAGGTACCAACTGGACAGTTCGAAGTGGCTATAAACATGTCCTAGGAGGTTTTCGAGGGCGCTGAATTCAAATCTGGCATTAGTTTTTAGGTAACTATGGGCTAATACTGACTTCTGGGATCACGTTTACCGTCGGACGGTCCAGGCCTGGCTGGTCACCAGGTTGGACTCCCAGAAGTGTCAGGCAACCTCAAAAACAACGTATATAAGGGTTTTCGGCGTCGCTGAGCTCGTTTTGACGTTAGTTTTGCTCTAGCTGCTGTTCTGGCTTCAGTAACGAAACATAAAAATGATTTTTATTTGTTAAAATTTTAACAAAAAAATCACCCACCCCAGGACGGCTCAGAGGTCCGACTGGGAACTTCTATATATGTATCGATAGCCCACAGTCAGGACATGTCACATGCACAATATGGGTTGCCTAGGGTTTTCCCTTAGTAAATAGCAGCCGAAATTCGAACTTCGGTCATGAACGTTTTTGAGGTCACTTTTGGGTACCCTCCCTTAAAGGTCTGCCCTGAACGCATGGAGAGGGCCTAGGGGCTCAAACTCACAGGCTGTAATGTCGAGATGTGTGGCTACCACCATGCAAAAAATTGGGTCTCTGCGACTTTCCTTGAGACAGGGTGGGGTGATTTTTTTGTTAAAATTTCGGGTGATTTTTTTGTTAATCTTGCTATAGCTCATAGCTTAACAAAGAAAGTGCTCTAAATTAATTCCTGAGGGAGTCTAAAATTGAAAATTTCTGCAATTTCTGGGAGGCCCCGCCCCCCAGACCCTCCGCGGGTGTTATATATTCCTTCGCGACATTTCGCTTCTCCACATCCCTTCCACGCCTGCAATGCCAGTTCATATTATTTGCTGATCTGAATTAAAACAGCAAGAACAAACAAACAACAAACGTGCTTAGAAAAAAGTTGCTTTCACGTCTAAAATATCAACAATTTTCAACTTCTGGGGATTCAAAAGCAATTCAGTTCAAAAAGTTTACAGTTGAAAATTATAGCAAGCCTAACAAAAAAAATCACCCGAAATTTTAACAAAAAATCACCCCACCCTGACTCACAGGAAAGTCGCAGAAACCCAATTTTTTGCATGGTGATAGCCACACATCTCGACATTACAGCCTGTGAGTTTGAGCCCCTAGGCCCCCCTCAAGCGCTCAGGGCAGACCTTTAAGTGAGGGTACCCAAAAGTGACCTCAAAAACGTTCATGACCGAAGTTCGAATTTCGGCTGCTATTTACTAAGGGAAAACCCTAGGCAACCCATATTGTGCATGTGACATGTCCTGACTGTGGGCTATCGATACATATATAGAAGTTCCCAGTCGGACCTCTGAGCCGTCCTGGGGTGGGTGATTTTTTGTTAAAATTTTAACAAATAAAAAATCATTTTTATGATTCGTTACTGAAGCCAGAACAGCAGCTATAGCAAAACTAACGTCTAAACTAGCTCAGCGACCCCGAAAACCCTTATATACGTTGTTTTTGAGGTTGCCTGACACTTCTGGGAGTCCAACCTGGTGACCAGCCAGGCCTGGACCGTCCGACGGTAAACGTGATCCCAGAAGTCAGTATTAGCCCATAGTTACCTAAAAACTAATGCCAGATTTGAATTCAGCGCCCTCGAAAACCCCCTAGGACATGTTTATAGCCACTTCGAACTGTCCAGTTGGTACCTGGAGGGTCCGGACGGGTCCGGCAGGGGTCACGTGACCGTGGGTCATACCCCAACAACATACGAAGTTCTGAGTTTCTCTGCCAAAATGCCTGGAAATAGGTTATAACCACTCACAAACACTAAAAAACAACGTTCTAGCCTTTAAAACGGCACTTTAGAGCCACCAGACTTCATACTGGACGCTGTCGGGGGCCATCAGTGACCACTAAGTCTTCGGCGGGGTCAGTTGCCTTAGTTGGAGCACTAGGTTAGCGGTTTGGGGTTCGAAATACGTTATTTAGTGCGCTCTATCCAAAACTAATGAGAAAAACTTGCTAGCTGCTCTCTGGGATCCGATCCGTTAGTGATTTTTTACCACATAATGAGTGAGAAATTATTAAAAGAATGTGAAAATTATGAAAAATGGCCATTTTTAGCAAAATTTGCTATTTTTGTGGCAAGTTTTTTGAGCTTACTGTAGATGATAGAAACATGCGAGTACTTTGATAAGACGTGGTTTTATGCGTAGAGTGCAGCTATCTATTGGCCGTTTCTGTAGCTTTTGCCGATCGTTCAGGACAAGCAAAAGAGTACCGTAGGTCCTGTTTTTTGTTGTCCAAAAATGGCCGATTTTCCAAAAGTCTGACTTTAAAAATTCGCCAAAAATCCAATACTGAACAGAATTGCTTCAGAGGAGATAGCTGCACTCTACAATATGTCCTTAATGGTTCTGAAAAGGTTTCAGAGTTCTGACTCTTATCCAGCGAAAAATTTTTCTGCCACAAACTTTTTAACCTTTTCCATTTTCCTATGTTTAACACATGTTGAGGCCACCTTTGAGGGCCTGTACAGAATGATAGAAGCAATATTTCGCGAAACGCTCTTGTCTTGTTTCGCGGACCCATGGGGACTACAAACTATGTGCAAAAGAGCAAAATCGGAGATGGTCGAAAAATCGGCAAAAAAGTGACCCCCCCCCCTTAAGCCGTTTCTGGTGAAAATCTGAGAAAATTTCTCAAGTTTACTAATTAAGAATTAAAGCTTCTGTATCCGCTTTTGGTGAAAATCTGAAAAAATCAATTTTATTTTGAAAAGTGTTGCAAGCTACGACTGTGGCGGATCAGGGTGAAAAATTGCTGAATTTCAGGGGTGGGGTGGGGCTGGGTCGGCCCCCCGCACCCCCCCACCTGCCAAAGATCCGCCCACCCCGAAGCAAAGACCTATCTACGCCATTGAATATAAAATATACTTACAGTAGAATAACCGAACACTGTGATAGATTTTTCACTCGGATTATGCAAGATTCGACCACCTCCAAGGCAGGAAAGTTTGAATCCTTTGGATTCAATGGCTGGACTAATACGATCGAAAATGTCAGCTGAAAAAACAAACTGTTGTAAAATCCGTACTACATATACAGTAATGTATATATATAGTAGACTCAGAAAAGAAGCAAAAGGTGGGTTTGAGTCGGCGAACCAATGCTAATGCTAGAAAAATCCGGACAACCAGATATTTGACAGGAACATTGCACAAAAACTGTGCGTGTTCACTTATTGTATATAAATTAAGCAAATCTATGCGTTCATTTAACGTTTCTACTATTTTACTAGTTCATCAGCAGATGGGCTGTACATATCCCTCCGACTTTAATGCTGCATTCATAATTCCTATCGTAAGCGTGAGCATAATGTTACAATTAATTTTAAACAGTTAAAACGGTATGTACAATCTGAGGCGTCTAGGCGCGTCTGGTCTATGCACATCAACGCGGGTCTCTATGCGTTCGCGACTACGAACGAGGTGAAGGTTTTCCTGCATCAATGAGTGGGTTTTCCGCAGCTTGACTATATATATACAAGTAGGAAAAATGCTCCTTGCAGTCGCATGAAAAAGTTAATATGAGCTATGATGGTCAACATTTAAATGTGTCAAGGACAAGATTTAAAATGTTTAATATGAGCCAACATCTAAATAAGTAGAGGACAAGATGTAAACGGCTAATCAAGGTTTTTTAGGCCATAGCTTAGGCCATGGCCTAAATTTATGAGTCGATGGCCTAAAGAATTTTGGCCGTTGAGGCCATTTGGCCTAAATTTTTCGACGAAAACCCAGTTAAATTTTATTGATTTTTAAGTAAAAACAACATTTTTCTAAAAAATTTTCGCGCCTTCGGCGCGACTTTATTCATTTTCCCTTGTATTTCTGGGCTACGCCAGCCGCCAGCTAGTTACATTGTCTATTTACACTTATAAATACACATTCAAGTTATAATTTCATTTACTATTATAAGGATTTCATCGAAGAAATGCTATTTTAGTATGTAGTTTAACTTTATTTCTATTAGATAGTTTAATTTTTTCTTTCTTTGGTTCATAATCGTATGCTCCTACCTGTTTTAATTTTCAATAAAAATTCATTAAATCGTTAATACTGTCGTGCACTATTATTTCTATGCTAATAAGGTTCTGTTTTTGCCATTTTAAGGTAAAAACGTAGTTTTTCTAGTGTGTTATACAGTGACGATGGCGAGTTTCGTTGTTAAACAGCGATTTTTGAATATATAACGCGTGAATACATAATAACTGTAATTTTAACAATGCGTACAATAAAGCACAACTTAAAAATTAACAAAATTTGGATGGCCTAAATTTTTTGGCTGATGGCCTAAAAAATTTGAGTCGTTGAGGCCATTTGGCCTAAAGCTCGGCGACCAAAAAAACCCTGCGCTAATATGAGTCGCTACGTTTCTCTTGGGCTCATACGTATTGACGCTCATTTAGCTTTTGCTTACTTTTAATCCAACACTGAAATGGCTTGGATGAATAACGACGCATAAACATTAATTTTGCAAAGCTGTACGCAAACGTTTTCTTCTCCACCGCTACATCCAACAAATTGTGGATTACGGAGCGAAAAGCATTCATGGAAAATTGTTTTCTGGCAACCAGAAGGACGTGGTCCCGCGGCATATCTCCGCAACGTTGACTGATGCCCAATTTCAGGAATTGGTTTCGAAGGTAACCAAATCGGCTGTTGAGGCAGCCGTGGAGGCTTCCACTAATTTAGTCCGGGAACTCTTGGAAAAGCGAGATAAAAAGGACAATGTTGTAATGGTGGGAGTGCCTGAGTTGGAAAAAACGGAGCATGACCAGTCGAGCTATGATCGGGCTCTTGTTGAGCATTACTGTCAGAATTTGAATATTCCACCATCTTCTATTGTTTCGATTTTTCGTGATGGGAAGAAAGTTCCGGGGCGTGGCAGGATCATAAAGGTTTGCTTTCGTGATCGCCACGTCTCAGAACGCAGAAACTTTCTCTATAATGTCACTGGTTTATTGCAAGGGGACAAAAACTTGAAAGTTGGCAAATTTAAACCCTTTGTCCGCCCTGATTTAACCACCTATGAGCGTACTAGGGATTTTGCCCTTCGTGAAGAAATTCGTCGCCGTTCTGCCGCTGGGGAAGAAGGCCTTAAAATCCGAAATGGCCAGATTATCAAGGTGAAGAAGCGACCAGAGTCCACATCTGCCAATGAGAATAACGAGGGCCCCGCCTCTCGGCCAGATGATGTTCCGGAAAACTAAGCCGGCCCAGTCAACGCCGGTGTTTGACTTCCTATTGCCTAAAATTTTTATTGTTTAACGCACGTGGTTTACGTAACAAATTATGTCAGTTGCAATATTGTGTTGAAAATGAGCCAAATTCTATGATTCTAATAACTGAAACATTTTTAGACTCAAATTTTGTTAACGCTAATTTAGCTTTTGTTAAACAACATGAAATTTTAAGAGCAGATGACGCTGTGAGGGTTGGTCATGGCGGGGGGGTTATGGTGCTGGTACCAAAAATGTTTAAGTCTTTTATTGAACGCAAAGTTACCAATGCCTACTATGAACTGTTACTGATATCAGTGTATTACTATAATGTGATGGTTTGTCAGGTTTGCATCGTATATCGTACTCCTAGCGCAAACAAAGCTAGATCTGTTGAGTATTTAACTAGAGAAATCAGAGAATTAGACCGTGTACAATGCCCCATCTATATCATGGGGGACTTCAATATGCCTAATATAAATTGGACGAATAATATTGTACCTGTTAATAATGAAGATGCAATGTTTTATGAAACTATGCTCGAGCTTGGTTATTGTCAATTTATTGATGAACCCACCCATCAGGGTGGAAATGTGCTTGATTTAATCTTCTGTAGTGAACCGTCTATAGGTGGTATTACTGTTGATGGTGCATTTGACACATCTGATCATTTTGTTGTCTCCGGTTATCTTGGACCTTTTGATCTTGATTTGGTCAAACAAAATTTTACAAAACTGAATTTTCGTAAGGCCAATTTTGATGGAATAGCTACTTTTCTTAGTGAAATTAATTGGAATGCTTATTTAAATACCGCTAACGACATCAATTCTATGTGGATTTTGTTCAAAAATAAGTTGCATGAATGTTTTGCACGTTTTGTGCCAATATGCAAATCAGGCAATTCTCCAAAACGAATATGGTCTCGCGAAACTAAAAACGCACATAAGTTTCAACTAAGACTGCATCGTAAGTTTAAGGCCAATCCAACGAATAAAAACAAAAAACGTTGGATTGAAGCTGCCAAAAAGGCTCGCAGAATGAAGCGAAATGACATTTTTCAAGCAGAAAAGAAAATTGTTGATTCTAAAAATGAAAACTTGCTGTGGTCATATATTAGGGCAAAAGTAAGCCCGCAATCGGATATTCCGGTAATAAAAGTGGGTGATAAAATTGTAACGGACGATAAAGAAAAATCAACTGCTTTCAATGAATATTTTGCCTCTGTTTTCGCCTTAGATGACGGAAATAATCTACATTTCCCATCTCGCACAAACAATGGGCTTGAAATTTGCGATTTTGGCACAGAAAACGTTTGCAAGCATATAAAAAAGTTAAAACCAAAGCATAGTTTTGGACCGGATGGGATCCCGCAGTTTTTTCTAGTTAAGTTTGCAGATTACCTGGCACTCCCCCTTTCAAAAATTTTTAACTTCAGTTTTCAAACGTCTACACTTCCTTCTGAATGGAAGTGTGCAAAAGTTATTCCAATTCACAAAAAATTGTGTAAATTTAACGTGGCAAACTATAGACCTATCAGTTTGTTGTGCTCTTGCTCTAAAGTAATGGAATCAGTAGTTGATGAAGCACTTGCTTTGCACCTAAATTCAAGCTCCCTAATATCTACAAATCAATATGGTTTTCGTTCGAACCGATCTACTGTAACTCAACTTCTACAAACACTAAATGAATGGACTTCCTATCTGGAAGATAAAAAATTTGTGGATGTTCTGTATATGGACATTGCCAAAGCTTTTGACTCAGTTTCCCATAAAAAATTAGTAGCTAAACTAAAAGCATATGGAATTTCTGGTAAACTTTTAGACTGGTTAACGGCGTACTTACATTCCAGACAGCAGTTTGTTGAAATTCAAACCGCCAAGTCAGACAATGGGGATGTTATTTCTGGAGTTCCACAAGGAAGTATTTTGGGACCTAGACTGTTTTTGATTTATATAAATGATATTGAAGACTGTCTTGTATCAATGTCAGCGAAAATTTTTGCAGATGACACTAAATTCTATCTTGCTTGTGTACACCCTATTGCATGTAATTATGTTCAAGATGATATTAACAGTATTGTTCAGTGGGCTGCTGTAAATCAGCTTGGTATTGCGTTTCAGAAATGTTGTATTCTGCATTTAGGTTACAATAATCCTAATATGGCATATTATTTCAACGGTATTGCTATTGAATCTGTAGATAAAATGAAAGACTTGGGGGTTCTTCTCTCAGATAATTTAAAATCGTCAGCCCATTGCGTTCAAATTGCTAAAACTGCTTTTGTAATGATAAATCTTATTTTTAGAAATTTTCACTCCAAATCTATCCCCTTTCTAGTAAAATTATACAAAATTTTCATTCGTAGCAAGATAGAATATGCTAGCGAAGTGTGGAATCCATACCTTGCCAAAGACATAGATCTAATTGAAAGGATCCAGAGATTGTTTACAAGACGTCTCCCAGGACTTAAGAACTTATCATACACGGAACGTTTAAAAAGAGCAAACCTCGAATCTTTAGCTGAAAGACGAACTCGCAAAGATCTTGTAATGGTATATAAAATCATTCATAGAGTAGTTGAATTAAATTTTGAAAATTTCTTTACTTTAAATCAAGGGGGTCAAACCAGAGGCCACTCACTAAAGCTATTAGTGGGCCATAACCGTTTGGATGTAAGAAAGCATTTTTTCTCACAAAGAGTTGTCAAGTATTGGAACTCTCTCCCCGAAAATGTCGTACATTCTTCGTCTGTCGCTTCTTTTAAACACTGTATTAGAAATATCATATTTACTGTTGGTGCAGGGGGTCGGGTAATTGCAGTCGACCATCGGCCCAACCCGTCTCCCTCCAGTCCTCATAATAATTAGTATCTTGCCCTGTTTGTTAGTTACGGTATCATGTGCTGGTTATATCTTATTCTTTACTAATACTTTTAATCGTTATTGATATGTGTTGGCTGGTATTAAATTCATTCATTCATTCATTTTCAGAAATGTTGTATTCTGCATTTAGGTTACAATAATCCTAATATGGCATATTATTTCAACGGTATTGCTATTGAATCTGTAGATAAAATGAAAGACTTGGGGGTTCTTCTCTCAGATAATTTAAAATCGTCAGCCCATTGCGTTCAAATTGCTAAAACTGCTTTTGTAATGATAAATCTTATTTTTAGAAATTTTCACTCCAAATCTATCCCCTTTCTAGTAAAATTATACAAAATTTTCATTCGTAGCAAGATAGAATATGCTAGCGAAGTGTGGAATCCATACCTTGCCAAAGACATAGATCTAATTGAAAGGATCCAGAGATTGTTTACAAGACGTCTCCCAGGGCTTAAGAACTTATCATACACGGAACGTTTAAAAAGAGCAAACCTCGAATCTTTAGCTGAAAGACGAACTCGCAAAGATCTTGTAATGGTATATAAAATCATTCATAGAGTAGTTGAATTAAATTTTGAAAATTTCTTTACTTTAAATCAAGGGGGTCAAACCAGAGGCCACTCACTAAAGCTATTAGTGGGCCATAACCGTTTGGATGTAAGAAAGCATTTTTTCTCACAAAAGAGTTGTCAAGTATTGGAACTCTCTCCCCGAAAATGTCGTACATTCTTCGTCTGTCGCTTCTTTTAAACACTGTATTAGAAATATCATATTTACTGTTGGTGCAGGGGGTCGGGTAATTGCAGTCGACCATCGGCCCAACCCGTCTCCCTCCAGTCCTCATAATAATTAGTATCTTGCCCTGTTTGTTAG
>JASAND010008497.1:0-16003 GCA_030248195.1 Trissonchulus latispiculum
CTGATCTGCTCCGTTCCGTTTTGGATCCTGCGGATTGCCGCTCAGCCCCAGTTTCTTCGGCGCCACCTTGACATTCAGCCGCGTTTCTCGGCTCTTCAGATTCTTCAGATGACCACCCAGCGCGAGCGCATCTTTCGATCACCTCGGGCCTTCTCCTCGGGGGTTCTTCATTCAAAGGGCGGTTCAGTCAAAATTCGATTTCTGGGTTCTTCGCTCGGCCAAAGCGCGTAAGACTTTTTTTCTTCCAAATTACGGCGCTTTGCCGGTTTCAGCATCTGCATCAGTAGAATTCTGCGCCGCAGTTGACCTGAGAGCCATTCTCTGGCTTAAGGACACACCTCAGGAGATCTAGGCTCTGCCATATCGGGGATTGGGAGCGCGTAGCTGGCTGTTCTGCTGATCTCAGTGAAGATTTCGAAGATTCTCGCTCAAAACTACTAATTCTCAATCGGTTTACTCTGTTTTCAAAAGTTTCTCGCTATCTTTTCGCTCGAAAGCTTCTGTTCTTTGGATCTGGCTCTCATCTTGTTTGTTCTCACAAGTCTGCTCAGATTCACTCTCTTTAACTCTCTCATCAATTTCTAAAGTTACAAGTCGTCCTCTTAGCAGAGGATAGGAATAGTTATTGGTTTTCTGCTGGTGCGTATTGCCGGCAACTATTCGTGACCTGTGACGGGCGGACTTCTGCGATAATTTTCAGGTACATATAGGGAGCATATAGGGAACTTCCCCCTCGAACCCGAAAATCAAATCATTGAGTGACTCCGAATCAACTCGCAGTCTGAGAGTAACGAGTACCGTTTAGGTCAGCGTGCTTGTGTGCGCGCGCGCGGCAACCAGTAAACTAAAATATTAATCTAACCAAAATTTTACTAGGTTTCAGATTCAGTTCTTCTTCTTGCAAGATTTCGGAGCAGGGACCTGTGACTGATCATAGATTTGGGCTTAGTTGTTAGGCGGCGAGCGGATTTCTCTTTGCATCAGTTTTTTGCAATAGATTCGTTGCGAATTTGATCTTGTGTGCTTGTGCTGTTTGATATTGAGGCAATTTGACATAGTAAATAATTAATTAGGATCAGAAGCTTAAGTCGTTGTAGTTGATACTAGGTTGGATAGGAAACCGCTGAGTCGACGATATCTGGAAAATAGATCAGTCTGGAGCCCGTTGAGTTTGCCTACGGAGACGCTGACGACGAAGGAAATCTTAGTGATATTAGTGAGCCTGAGAACCAACTTAATCTGCCATTTCATCATTGTCCGGAGTGCCACAACCAGTGCAGCTTTAGCATACTTCTCCTAGTTCACGAGGGTAGTTCTCTTGTTGAGCCCGAGCCTTCGGAGGTAACCTTCTACTGCAACTGCTCTCAGCCGTGGAATCGTGCTGAGATTGAAGCTTGGACTGTTGATAGCGAGCCCGAAGGAAGCCCTCATACGGAGCCCTGGTCTTGCTTGTTCGAGTGTGATAGTTGTTCTGACTTTAAGGTTCTTTTCTGTTGTGCAGTGACCCCTGGTACCGATCCGTGGGTAGCAGTTAAGCATCGCAACTGTTCCCTTGATAAGTACTGGCCCTGAGGCACTAGTAAACTCACATACCTAACAGGCGGACCGTCTGGATAAGGTTAGACCCACACTAGGCTAGCTTGATCCTTAGACCTAAGAGTTGATCCCAGCATCTTCTCGCTGTCTGCCTCTGTGTAGCAAGGAATCTTGACCCCTGGATTTCATACCTTTTGTTACATATGCACATCATTTTAAAGCGCTTTTGTGCTCTTTCACGTGGTAGAGCAAAAGTTAATATATAAAGCTTAAATAAAATTTTGATTATTTGCGCATGCGCAAAGCCACGACGGCAGCTAGCCAATTATGCACTCTCTGATACCCAGATTTTGCGCAAAGATAGTTTGCCAACCAGTCTTGCTTTACCCAACGTTTTGTCAAGATTGCACATCCATGGAAAAATTACGTAGAAAATCCCGGTAGTGGTACTACCACCTTAAGGTGGTGATTCCTTTTGGGCACATGTTATTGATTGACGGTTCAAATCCAGATGAAATTTAATGAAACTTTTCAAAATAAGTTCTTTTAGCATTATGCCATTATCCTGCTTCAAAAATTCTATGTTCAGGGTGGTTTTTGTCAATTTTTGACAGTTAGACAGTTACTGTACTGCTATGATTATATTCGTTCAAAAGATCTTGTTGAGCTCTACACTTTTGCTTTTTGAAGTACCTTTCTAGCTTTTCCCTATCGTGAGATATAGTCGATTTTCCTATGTTGGGTTGAAAACTTGCCATTTTTGCAGAAATCAAATAATGCTCTATTTCTTGAACTACGTAAGCCGAAAAATTAAACTACAGGTGTCAATTTGAAGGTCTCGTCCAGACCGATTATCCGTTACCGTTATTAGATATATTATATATCTAATTCTAATCTAATCTAATCTAATAGATTATATCCGTTATTAGACCGTTACCCCGTACACTGCTATCATAGAAAATGTAGTTTTTGCAAAAGCATGCCAAAATATTTTCCAGCGATTGTGGAGCATTTATTGCAAGCTAGATGGTGGCCACCTGCTGGACGTGTTTTACACGAAAATACCCAGGGACACTTTTTAGTTGTCCCGATTGCTGCTTTCTAGCTAAAGTGGTCGCTTGCCAAAGTTTGGAAAAGTAGGCAAAATCCAGGTTGCGCATACATTTTAGCTAATTTCTTTATAGCGAAGAGCGGTTTCATAATAACTAAAAAGGGTCCCCAGCTATTTGATAGTGGAATCGAATGATGTGGCCGATGCCTCACGAAAAAATTTACTTTAGTCTGCAAAAAATCTGGAAAATTAAATTACTTCGAAAATGCAGTAAAATGATTTCCAAAAACTAAAGTTAGTTACGTGGTATTCATTAGAAAGAGCAAACGTTAAGCTGCATTTTGATATACAAATGGCTTCTTAACTCCAAGTAATGGTTGAGTAATAATGGTTCAAAGTAGATGTCTCCAAAAGGAATCTCCACCTTAAACAGCAACCTGAAAAAGTAAAGTATTAACTAAACATAAAGCAAACCAAAATAAAAATTTGAAAGCCTTATTCGCTTTGCCTACTCCTGCTCAGCCGATGGTGCAGTTCCGTTTCAATTTAACCTTCGATGCAGCTAAACAACCAGTCTAACAAATTATTCTTGTTAACAACCACAAATCTCCAGCAACGCTGTTAGCTTCCGCCTAGCTGAACCAGATATGGTGCAGATTGCAATATCAGGGAGGCAAAAGCAGCAGGTTTTGCTGTAGTTTTCACTGGTCTAGTAGCAGGTTGATGAGCGTTAGTTTCATGAAAAACTTGTTTTCAAGGAAAATCATTTATGACTGAAAATCACTATTTGTATTATCTTAAAGCTAAGTTAGAAACAAATGTTTGAGTTTTCCTGGGAAGCTGCTTGTTCTCATTATCATGTTGTAATTGTTGCGTTGATTGGTAGCATTTTGAATTTTTGCACATAGTCCAAATACACTGCTTCCCATCCGCTCACTCAGAATGAGCAGGTGTTAGCGTAAAATCCTCAAAGTCATTAAAATTTTTTCGAATGTAAGTAGTATAGGGCCGCCGTTTCGAGCCGCACTCCCGGGAGGGAGTAACCTTTTGACCTTTACTTCAGTTTACATTTACTTATATTCTTTCCGCTGGCAACATGGAAATTCGTCTATTGTTTCCCTGTTCCTTTCCGACCCTCTGAGTTCTTCCCCGGGGACAGACCAGCGTCTATTGTTACCGGACTACCTACCTACCTAATTCCTACGTGCCTACCTTATTCCTACGTACCTAACCTGCTCAGCTACCTACGTATCTAAACTACTTACTTAGTTTGTGCACTAACCTATTCCGGTCCATCACCTCTAATCTTCTTGTGTTTTTCTGTTTTATTCTTTTTAATTTTTTCTATATGCAACACACTATAATATTTTACAGTTGCCCTTGGGAGGACTGTTGGGATAATGGGGTGCAGAGGCGGGAGGCAGAGCTTGGTTCCTGGGGTTTGGGCAGGCTGTCGGTAGTGGGAATTTGTTTTTGGTCAATCATCCAAAAGTCAACCAAGTCCGGCCCATCTCAAATCCCCAAAAATGGCAATCCGAAACTTCCCTTGTTCAAATTGCCAACTTCTCCATCCTCAATAGCTGTTTCCGAGGTGAAGTTAGCATGGCGCACTGTAGTCCCAAATTTCCACCTCATTACCTCGAACACTGAACCAACACCACCAAAACATTTTTCGAGAGAGCTTTTAAACTGACCGTCCACTACGAAAGAACGAATGAGACTGATCCATTTTTTCGATTTTTGCTCCTTTGATAGATTTTTGTCAATGCCCAAAAGGGTAGTTGGTGGTCCCCAAGGGACCAGTAGATCAAAAGTACCGACCGATTAGGTCATTAATCAAACTCGACAGTCTGGTCCCAGGAGGGTAACTAGAATAGCAACTCGGTGTGGTCCCAGGGGATAACATATGGTGAGCGTGGGTAAAAGTAAAATTTAAGATGGCGTGTCCCAAGGGAAGGTGGATGAGATTGAAAGTGGCGTGTTATTTAAATTAGATCTGTGATTTAGTGTCACTCCTACCTTACTAAAAGCTTCCCACAATTTTCAATTTATAGATTTTTCCTTTACTTGTCCTGTCTTGCCGTAGCCATTTAGGTTTTGTGCCCGAGTCACTCTGAACTTACACCAATCTTACTCCAAGCTTACTTTTCTCGATATTTCATTGAATCCGACCTTATCCTCTCCTTTCGACCTTAACTTTCCACTTCCGTAATTTTAGTCCCTGAGTCATCCAAAGTTACTTCGAGCTAACACCGAGTATACACCGATCATACATTGACTTCCTTTATTTATGTTTTTAAATTTGAATATTTTTCAATCGGACCCGCCCTCGTCGCCTTTTGTTTTTCTGATAGTACTATCGTATCTAGGTCGACGTTCTTTTCAATTGCTCGCTTAAGGGCCTCTTCATCAGAAAATTTATGTTCGTAGTCTACCTGCTCATTCATAACCTTTTCGATAAGTGGGTTGTCAAGGAACTGTTTGCATCGTTGGATGTGAGTATAGATCAACCTGTTTAACTCTTCCCTAATTCATGGTCTCGGCTCGTTGTCGGCCTCAATCTCAGATGTAGCCTCCAGAATTTCCGTCAGTAAGGTACTCTTGGGTTAGTCTACCCATTCGTCGTTGGTATTTTCCCTGAGCTCGGCGAACGTGCTCATCCCAAAATCCTCCAATTGGTCTTATCTTGCCGATTTCGCTTGGTGCTTTTATGTCCGTTGTCCTTCGCGCTTTTACGGCTCTAGAGTCAGCAAGCTTACTCGAGCAACACCGAGTATACACCGAGCTTCATCGAGCTTTCTGAGTAAGGTTGGGGTAATGTTGAAAAATTTCAGAGAACAATTTCTGCTTTTATTGATTCACAGTACTCGTAGTCGTCGCGTCGAATTGGCCATCCAATCTAGACATGACTTACTTCGAGTACTGTGAATCAATAAAAGCAGAAATTGTTCACTGAAATTTTTCAACATTACCCCAACCTTACTCACAAGGCTCGGTGCAAGCTCGGTGTATACTCTGTGTTAGCTCGGAGTAAGCTTGGCGTGACTCTAAATCAATAAAAGCGCGAAGGACAACGTACGTAAAAGCACCAAGCGAAATCAGTAAGATAAGACCAATTGGAGGATTTTGGGATGAGCTTGTTCGCCGAGCTGAGGGAAAATACCAACGACGAATGGGTAGACTAACCCAAGAGTACCTTACTGACGGAAATTCTGAGGCTACATCTGAGGTTGAGGCTTACAACGAACTTAGACCATTAATTAGGGCAGAGTTAAACAGGTTGATCTATACTCACATCCAACGTTGCAAACAGTTCCTTGACGACCCACTTATCGAAAAGATTATGGATGAGAAGGTAGACTACGAACATGAATTTTCTAATGAAGAGGCCCTTAAGCGAGCAATTGAAAAGAACGTCGACCTAGATACGATGGTACTACCAGAAAAAACAGAAGGCGACGAGGGCGGGTCCGATTGAAAACAATTCAGATTTAAAAACATAAATAGAGTAAGCTCGGTGTATGCTCAGTGTATACTCGGTGTTAGCTCGGAGTAACTTTGGAGTGACTCAGGGACTAAAATTACGGAAGCGGAAAGTTAAGGTCAGAAAGGAAAGGATAAGGTCGGATTCAATGAAATATCAGGAAAAAGTATGCTTGGAGTAAGATTGGTGTAAGTTCAGAGTGACTCGGGGCACAAAACCTAAATAGCTACGGCAAGACAGGACAAGTAAAGGCAAAATCTGTAAATGGAAAAATGTGGGCTTGGTGTAAGGTAGGAGTGACTCTAAATCACAGATCTAGTTTGGACAACACGCCAGTTTCAATCTCATCCACCTTCCCTTGGGACGACGCCATCTTAAATTTTACTTTTACCCACGCTCACCATATGTTATCCCCTGGGACCACACCGAGTTGTATTCTAGTTACCCTCCTGGGACCGTTTGTCGAGTTTGATTAATGACCTAATCGGTCGGTGCTTTTGATCTTGGTCCCTTGGGGACCACCAACTACCCTCTTGGGCATTGACAAAAATCTATAAAAGGAGCAAAAATCGAAAAATGGATCAGTCTCATTCGTTCTTTCGTGGTGGACGGTCGGTTTTAAAAGCTCTCTCGAAAATGTTTTGGTGGTGTTGGTTCAGTGTTCAAGGTAATGAGGTGGAAATTTGGGACTACAGTGCGCCATGCTACTTCACCCCGGAAACAGCTATTGAGGATGGGAGGTCGGCTAGTTTTAAATTTAAGGGAAGTTTCGGATTGCCATTTTTGGGGATTTTAGAAGGGCCGGATTTGGTTGACCTTTGGATGATTGACCAAAAACAAATTCCAATTACCGACAGCCTCGCCCAAACCCTGGGAACCAAGCTCCGCCTTCGCCTCTGCACCCCATTATCCCAACAGTCCTCCTAAGGGCTACTGTAAATAGTTGTATATGTGTTGCATATAGAAAAAATTAAAAAGATTAAAACAGAAAAACACAAAAACATTAGATGGTGATGGACCGGGCTTAGGTTAGTGTACATACTAAGTAAGTAGTTTAGATACGTAGGTAGCTTAGGTAGGTTAGGTACGTAGGAATTAGGTAGGCACGTAGGAATTAGGTAGGTAGGTAGTCCGGTAATGGGCCGACGCCGGGTCCCAAGCCCCGGGGGAAGAACTCAGAGGGTCGGAAAGGAACAGGGAAACAATAGACGAATTTCCATGTTGCCAGCGGAAAGAATATAAGTAAATGTAAACTGAAGTAAAGGTCAAAAGGTTACTCCCTCCCGGGAGTGCGGCTCGAAACGGCGGCCCTATACTACTAATGTAATATTTGATCTAGGATAAACATCAGAAAATTAAATTAAAATTAAACCAAAGTCTTTCTCAAAATTTTATTCTAACACCTGTCCATTTTGGGTGAGCGGAAGGGACGCAGTACACTTGGTATCAATGTGTAAAAGTTCAAAAATGGAGTTGTATTTTCGATAATTTTTCATAAAACTTTTCTAACACGTCTAATTTTTAGTAGTTTTGGGTAAATTAGAATGTAGTTGACGCTAGAAAATTGGTTGTTACTTGTACTGGAATCTGCTTATCTTTGGTGAGCGGAGGGAAGCAGAGCAGACTAGCCACTACAAGTCTTGTACAGATTGAGTAAAATTCAGGTTAATTTTTTATTTTTTATTTTTAAAATTTCTTTCTATAGAAGGAATTTGAATTGTTTTTGATGAGCGGATCATGAAGACGAATGAATTTGCATACTTTTTACAGAATATCGTTCCATGACTCAAAAATTGGTTTGCAGCAGTATGTACCCTCCCGGACACCACTTTAAAATTGGATTTCGGAAAACATCCAGAGCGGATCAAAAAAGTAAGGAGTGGATCAAGAAGCACTCCACCCAAGGATCGTGACTCAAAAGGTTTAGGGTCTGACTCAAGCAATGGGTGTGCTAAGGGTACATATGTGGGGCTCTTAGTTACAATCACCAAGTCCCCAAATTAGTTCCAAACGAAAATAATTATTGTAGAAGAAATTTTTGGCTCGAAATAATGGAATACCTAGTTGTTACTCTTTTATAAAAGGTATAAAAGGTTTTTCTTTTCTATAGTAGGCAGAATATCGCAGCAGCGTAACATTCAATCGTTTACAGTAACTGGATCCCTAAGCAGTCTGTATTAAGCATTGGTATATTGATTTTTGTCTTTTTTTGTACTCAAAACTGTCTCAGAATGGAGAATTCTTTGCATGATAATGATAATAAATCCTACCGGCATCAACGGGTTGTCGCAGCCATTTTTCCTCTTATCTACAGGGCCAAAACTCAGTTTTGGTAAATTTTCAGGGGTTGGTGCTATTACAAGTTTTTCCCTACTCGATGAAAGCTTTCAAATAAGTACCATATCGACTACGTTTTGGACAAGATTTTACATTCCGGTTTTTTCGGCAATTCCCGGATTTTCATAATTTCTGCTATAACTTTCGCTAGACGCATTTCCGGAAAATGTCGCAAGAAGGAAAGTTGTTCAGCTCTACAAGCTCTTTCATTTGACTACCATATCGACTACTTTTCGAGAAATTTTTCAAAATCCAGAATATTCCGGGGCGAATATCTCGAAATCCGTAAATTTTTCGGAAATTTCGATTCCAGTTTCGAAATCAGCGTGGTCGAATTACCCTATGACCAACTGTTAAGCAAAATCTGAGACAAAAAATTTTTAAGTCCAAAATCCGGGTTTTCGTGAATTCCCGGATTTTCAGTTTTTCGGCTGTAACTTTCGCTAGACGCATTTCCGGAAAATGTCGCAAGAAGGAAGTTGCTCAGCTCGGCGAGCTCTTACATTTGAGTATCGACTACTTTTGGAGAAATTTTTCAAAATCCGGAATTTTCCGGATCGAATATCACGAAATCCGTAAACTTTCCGGAAATTTCGATTCCAGTTTCAAAATCAGCGTGGTCGACTTACCCTATGACCATCTTTTAAGCAAAATCGGAGACAAAAAATTTTTACGTTTCCCTTGGTCCCCCCTTACGATTTTTAAAATTCCGGGAGCCGCCATTCCCGAAATCCGGGAGATATCGAGCTGCCCCCACAAACGGCAGCACTTCAGGTAACCCTACAACTATGCTGAGAATTTCAGCCCGATCGATCCAGCCAATCTCGAGAAAAATGGGGGGCACAAATGTTGACCGGAATAATAAATAAATAAATAAAGAAACTTAGCCATATCAAAGGGTTGTCTTTTTTAAAAAAAATGCGACAACCCAATTAGGAGTTATATACTCCGAAAAACTGCTGAAACGCGTTCTGTATTCTGTTTGTTTTGCTAACAACTAAAAGAATAAAGTTATTTGCATATACTGAGCTGGAGGTCAAATTTCAGTGACCCTTACGTGAGGATGTAGATTTGTGGGCCTCCAAATGAAGATATAGCAGCTGTTTTTGCAGTTGTTTGTCGACCAACCTGCAGCTGCAACCTGCAAGCAAACACAATGTTATTGGACATTTCGTTAGTAAAACAGGTTCCAGTGAGATACTCCGAGTACCTTGTGTTTGCTACTTTCACTGTAAGTTCCATCTGTAATGACAACACTCAACACTGTATCTTACAGTAATCAAATGTCACAACAATAGCCTAAAACAATTCCTGGAAGTTTATTGACAGTTTGCAGCGGTAATTAGTAACAGAAATACATGTATGCAATTCGAACGCAGAAGGTGTACACGATGACATAATGTCATTTCTTTCCTTTACTAGTTCATTTGCCACCATTTGTGGCACAAAACACACTTTCTGGCGTCAGTTTGCAATAATTTCTAAAAGTTTGGATATAACAGTCAAAGAAGTTGTAGCGCTGCAAGCACGCCACAGGAGGTTACAGCGAATGGCCGATACATCAGAAGTCAGATGACAGCAACCAGTCTTTTAATTAAGCACAACAGCATTAATCCACATGCGTAATACACGACAGACTTCTTCTAGCAACCCTCAATCAAATGGGTTAAAACCTGAGTTAGTGCTACCAGGCGGCTTTCACCGCCATTCAGTACATTTTAAAGAAGGGGTGAGCCAAGGTGCTCAACAGCACGAGCATCTCACCCCCTCATGAGCGCAAGCGAGGTAAAGGTCCCCAAGGTTCCCAGCCGTTTAGCCCGCACGAGTCGCAAAATAGGTAAAGGTCCCCCAACCTTTTAGCACTAACTCAGATTTTAACCATACGAGCGTCACAGCGTCCTTGAAATACTAACGAAACGTTCTCAACAGAGTCTGTTCGCAAAACTGCCGCGAACTCTCATAGAACATACATTCAAATGTCTAGGTGCACTCAAGAGAATCAACAACAATAAACGGGGGGTACAGTTTCCAATTCATAATAATGCCACTGCTTAATTGGAGTCACTACTCAATTAGTATTAGTTGGTAACTGCCGAATTGCTTGACTGTGCGGCGTTACTGTACTTTGATTATGTTCGATTAACGCTGTCTCCGCCAATTCTTAAAGACCCCCCCCACTTTTTAAATCTTCCAATATACCCTAGAGAATACACCTATTTTGAAATTTCAATTAGAAATGGGACGCATAGATGCAGTACGAGTGTAAACTGAGAATTCCCAGCGTAAACAAATTTTAAACCCTAAAGCTATTCAACAGAATATGTTCGTTTCTAATACACTGGACGCTACTGGACGCTAGACATTCAATAGATTAAATCCGTATTTCAATAGAGTAGATCCTTCCACTTTACACGCGACCCCCTCGCAAGGGTTCGGCGCCCCGCCGAACGTGAAAAATGCTGTCAAAGAATAAGTTAACAAACAGGAGTATAAGCAACAAGCAAGTAAAAGAAAACGAAAGAATAAAAGGTTAGGGAAGTGATAAAGTTAGAGGTCCCTGTGGTTATGATACTGGCCTAAGATCAGCTCAAGTAGCTTGTGTGCACCGTTTGAGTTAATGTGCAGGTCATAAGGAGAGTTGCCATGATGGCGAATTTTGAACAGCGATCGATTATTGAATACCGAATATAAAGGAAGCAACTGTATGGAACCACCATTTCGGTTATGCTCCGCAATTAGATGAGGGAAGCCGCGATTCACTTTAACCACTACCTGCTGTATACGACTCCTACGGTGAGACCCAGCAGCATGACAGTCATTAAACCGTGGTAGAATTTCGCCCACCACTTAAGGCACAGAACATGAGCGTATGAAGTAGCGCATTCCGCGATAAAATTGTAGCAGAACACGATCAGGCTTAGTGGGCTGAGTAGCGCCGTCGGGGGAACGGCGGTTACGGCCAAGAGGCAAATTGTTCGTGCCGCCGATAACAAAACACGTATCGTAACGACTATGGCAAACAGCAGCTGCAAGCTTAAACAGAAATTGAATTTTGACTCCCGGAACGAAAATCAACTTTACATTAGGATGTGGAGGTACTTCCCGTCCTTGCGAATCCATAACAACCAAAATTTTGGGGAAGGCTCGGGTCCCTGCAAGAACATCCCGTACTTTCACTAAGAGTTGCCCCATCACATTGCGACCTGGAAGATGACGACCCCGCCAGGAAAGGAGATCTGTCTTCGTTAATCCTGCACCCCAGTCACGATCTCTGGTGGCCTCTATGAGGGAGTGGTCAGCAGTAGTTAAGAGTAAATTATGCGAGAGTTTCATTCAATGGGGAAAATTTACGGAACAAGAGACCCTCCAGAATGTAGAGACGTATGGAATGCCATTTCGGCAAACTTTGACGGGCAGAGCGCCCCAATTGTTGACAACGGCGGGCATCTTGGCCAGACTGCTGAATCTGTGCCTGGCAATGATCGTCTTCGAAAAGGCTTGCCCGTACAAACTGATAGGCCTGTTCAATGCTGTGGAAGGTGAAACCAAGAACAGAAATGATCACAGCAAACATGTTAGACAACGGGTCCCGCGGGCCTTGAAACGCTATTAAATTGGAGAGGCGCAGCATCTACAACAACAAAAAATACTAATAGGCAACTTAAACGCAACACAAGCAAGCAACTAAATATAAGCAAATGAAGAACTAAGAAAAGGGGTAATGAAATATAAGTGCCTAATGATAATTACTTACGTACTTACGGCTACACACAAAGAACAGCTATGTATACGGCAGTTAGGTTTACTAGATAATTACAGGACAAACAACACAGCACAACAACACCAGAAAAGCCTACTACATGGCGAAAACCCAGATTAGCTGCAACTGCAATACGGCAACGCAATTTGAGTTGAGACGAACCGGTCAGGTTGCCTGCATCAAGTGGCCCAGACGACCTAAGCATTGCAAGCAGGCCTGACAGGTAAGCAAGGCAGAGAAACATGTTGAGTACCTCAGTTGCAGTTAATCTTCCCAAGGCGCGAACACGGCGATATATACAAAGCAGAACAGAGCAAACAGAGACAGATCAATGTTCGTCAGAAACATCGGCAACTGAGGAAGAATCGCGGTATTCTGGACGGGTAGGAGGGAGTGGCGGAAGATAGGGTTCAGCAGCCCGTGAGATTTTGTTTTTGTGGACGACCAACGGTTCAGCGGTGGGATCGTCGAGGGGTCGAAGCTTTACATTGGGCTCGCGGACTTCGACAACTCTGTAGTGACCAACCCATTTACTCCGAAGTTTCTGTCGAGGACCAGGTGGACGACGCAGAAGAACGCGGTCACCTACGGCTACGTCTTGACTTCGAGCATTTCGATTATAGTGGTCTGCATAATGTTGTTGTGCGGCACGTATGTTATCCAAGGCTATGGTCCACGCTTCGTTGAGGGCACTGGTTAGTGTGATCAGATAGTTGTCGGTACCGATGAATCGTGCTTGATCTGGTTCGTAACGATCGGACGGAAGCCTAGGATCCCTGCCGTAAATTAGATAAAAGGGGCTGTGTCCAGTCGAGTCGTGAGACGAAGACCGATATGCGAAGAGCACGGGGTTAAGGTAGCTCTCCCATTCGTGATCGTGATCGATGAGTTTGGATATCATGTCGACGAGTGTGCGGTTGAATCGTTCAGTAAGGCCATTACATTGCGGATGGTATGCAGTAGTATAGACTTTACGTACGCGCATGACGGCACATAGTTCTTGTATAAGGTCCGATGTGAAGTTCGAGCCACGGTCAGAAAGCAATTCGGATGGTGCCCCATGTCGACAAATAATCTGATCGAAGAAAACCGTCGCAACCGTGATGGCTTCTTGATTTGGTAGAGCACAAGCTTCGACCCACTTAGTAAAGTAGTCAGTGAACACAACAACATATTTATTACCTTTGTCGGAAACGGGAAGGGGTCCTATGATGTCGACTCCTAATCGATGAAAGGGGTGACCAGTCACAGGAATGGGGACGAGGGGTTCCTTGAAAGTGGGTGCTGGGGTTCTCCTTCTGGCACAAACTTGACATCTTCGGCACCAGTCCTGTACGGCTGTATACATTCCTGGCCAATAGTATCGCTCCAATAACCGTCGATAAGTACGCTTGGCTCCCATATGGCCAGCCAACGAATTGTCATGTTGTTCTTTAAGCATGTCCACCCGATACTGAGCCGGCAAGGCTAGTTGCTTCCAGTAATCCCGCACCTGCCTGCCATAGGAATATATATGATATAGGACATTGTTTTCAAGAATGAACGTAGCAGATTCGGCGGCGATTCGGCGAGCTAAGATGTCATTCGCCGGCACGACTCCATGCTGGAGATAGGCGATCAAATCAGCAAAATCAGGGTCAGCCTTCTGTGCTTGCGAAAACGAGGTGTCGATGGTGAGGGCTACTAATCCAATTGGATTTCGAGACAGCGCATCTACGTTAGCATGCTTCTTACCACTGCGATGTTGTATGACCGGTTTATATACTGCCAACTTCAGTGCCCATCGGCGCAATCGTTCCGATTCATGTTCCTTTTCGAGCAACCACTTAAGTGCACTATGGTCAGTCACGATGGTCACAGGAAAGCCATAAATGTAGTGGTGAAATTTCTTCACGGCCCAAACAACAGCAAGTGCTTCCAGCTCAGTGATAGTATAGTTACGCTCGCTCTTCTGCACCACACGACTAATGTACGTTAGAGGTCGCTCCTGGCCGTCCTTTGCTTGGGAGAGGATACCTCCAATTCCAATTCGCGATGCATCAGTATGGATCAAGAACGGCAATGAAGTATCAGGATACTGCAGCACAGGGGCTGAGCATAGAGCTGCTTTGAGTTTGTCGAAAGCATCCTGACAGGAGGAATTCCATGAAAACACCGCGTTTTTCCCAGTTAGTTGATGAAGCGGTGCTGCAATCGTTGCAAACCCGAGAATGAACCGTCGGTAATAACTAGCGAGGCCCAAAAATTTGCGAACATTGGTTGGAGTCTTTGGTACAGGAAACGAAGATATTGCCTGCAACTTCTCCGGATCCGCTTCAATTCCGGCTGCGGATACCACATGGCCCAGGAACTTCACTTTGTTTTTAGCGAACGTACACTTCCGAGGCTTCAGCTTTAAGTTAGCGTCTTGCAAACACTGGAACACTTGTTCGAGAGCAGTTAAGTGTTGGTCGAACGTCGTAGAAAACACAATGACATCGTCGATATAGACAAGACAGTTTTGCCAAGTTAGTTGAGCAAGTACCATGTCCATGAGCCGTTGGAATGTAGGAGGAGCGTTGGTGAGACCCATCGGCATGACGTTGTATTCAAACAAGCCAATGTGAGTTGTGAAGGCGGTTTTCTCTCTGGCATCCTCCGTAAGCGGAACCTGATAGAATCCAGAATTTAGATCCAAAGTGGAGAACCATGCGTTACCACCGCCCAACGCTTCCAAGGCTTCGTCAATGCGTGGTAGTGGATATACATCACGCTTCGTGATAGCGTTAAGCTTGCGATAGTCCACACAAAATCGATCACTGCCGTCCTTCTTGGCGACAAGCACTACTGGCGAACTCCATGGCGATCGACTGGGACGTATCATTCCATCAGCGAGTTTGGCTTTGACGTAATTCTCGATTACATGACGCTTGCTAAGAGGGACGCGATAAGGATGCTGTTTGATTGGCCCTGTGTCAGTGGTATCAACGGTATGTTCGAGCACTCCAGTGAGCCCCAAGTCTTCATCAGACTGCGAGAATACAACACTGTAGTTATTGATTAATTGCTGCAACCGTTGCTTTTGCGGTGATGACGCGTCAGACTTCGACAGGTCCAAGTCGGGAATATTCTTCTCTGCTGCAGAGTATTTCGTTCGGTGTTGACAGCCTTACGGCATAGGCCCGTCCCCTGGATTCGGTTTGCATGGGAATGACACATGCCACGACATCGTGTACGCTCAACTGATGCAATTTGCCGATGTAGGCATGCGTCAGTGGCAGCGTTATCGACTCATGAGTATGGTTGAGAAATCGAACTGGAAGGTAGGACGATCGCCACTTCACTAATGTCTTCTAGCAGATGTACGCCGTAGCGACGGTAGATGCAGTGATCAGGCTCGAGTAGTATCTCTGATGGTTCACATCTCGAAACACCAGGGACTAGTGCTTCAGAACGGGCAGGAATGGTCCATTGCTGATCCAACCTGACAGAAAGGCAGTTAGATACAGGGACGACCTTTGCTTTGTCCGATGACTTCAATGGCAGCAGGCTGTTACCCAAGGCAACTGATCCAGCAACGAAGTCAACGACAAGCTGCCCAAGGCGAGAAAGAAGATCTGCTCCTCAATATACATGGCGTTGGGGCACTGCTGACAACGCAGCATGCATGACGTAGCTTCGCATTGCCAAAGCGAAATTTTGGATTGAAGACGCGCAGCAGATTAAGCGCCTGTCCCGTCATTGAGGCAATGCGAGGGGTGAAGCCGCTGGACAAGCTGGCACATGGCAGAGCAGAAAAAAATTTCAAACATACGACCCCCCGCAGAAGCGCGATGGAAGTACCAGTGTCAATTAG
>JASAND010008499.1:0-40283 GCA_030248195.1 Trissonchulus latispiculum
GAAGCTGTGCCCATATTAATTCGCTCACAACCTAGTCCTCTTCTATTTTTTGAACCTAGCCCCATATTAAGCATTTTAAAGACTAGTCCTCTCTTGATTTTACAACCTCACCACAACCCATATTACTTTTTTCATGCTCCAGAGGAGCATTTTTATTTCTTGTGGTCCTATGCCTTTGGCTATATTTTTTCGCTGTCCGGCCCGGCATGCCATCTGTGCAGCCGGCCAAATTGGCCTCAGAGCCGTTTTCAACAAAAAATCGGCATTTGTTGTCACGTCTACAGGGCTCTAGAAAGAACGTAGAGACAAACGGTTTGATGCATGTTTGAGTACGGAGGGGAGTCTAGCGCTTTAGGTTGGCCGATTTTGGATGTAGGTCCTGGACCGTTTAAAGCGGCCGGCACAAGTTTCGTCGGTCCAAATGGCCATTTTCGGAAACTTTTTCAGTCCCGAGGCCCGACTCTTCAGAAAATAGTAAAAAAATAGGCCTAAATGTGCTGTTTTGGGCCATTTAGCAGTACGCATAAGGTTATCGGAGTCGCTGAAATGAGATGAGCATAGTTGCAGCGCTGTGTGGTGCTACTGCTGTACTGTTACGCGTCAACCACAGCATAGCGGCTGTAGACTTATTGCAGACGGTTAAAGATATGAAAAATTGTATTTTGGCATCTGTGGTAAGAGGAAACCGTAGCTTTGCTATGTCATTCGGTGCTTTCTCCAGCTGCCACCTTGCTGTAGGTGCTGTCCCAAACACAGCACTGTCGATAACAAGCTATTGGTATAGAATTATGGCATGTAGATAGATTTTGTGACATGGCAACGCTCATTGCAATGTTACTGTGTGGTTGCGCTGCAGTAACGTGCCGCATAGGTGCCTATAACCAACTGTAATAGATAAGTCGCAACGCAACTGTCTGAAATTTTGCAGGCAAGTGCAAAAGAGCATTGCATCAGGGTGGGTTCCTTCATTTCAGTAAAGTTTTAGTGTGGTTGCGCCGCAGTAGAGTGCTGCTGAAGTACAGTGCGGCCTAAATAAAAACTGCTAGAAATAGGTTGAAATCGTCTGAAATTTTGTAGGCATGCGTAAAAGAGCCTTGCAAATCCTTCCAAATACGTTTTCTTCATTGGCGGTAAACTTTGCATCTTGTTGCGCTGCAGTACAGTGCTGTCAAAGTACAGCGCGGCCAATAACTACTTATCTGTAGTTACAGATAAGTTGCAATCGTCTGAAATGTTGCAGGCAAGTGTAGAGGAGCACTACAGATTAGGGCTGTTTTGATTTTGACTTTTTCAGAATTTTGATCTTTGATGCAGGTGCAAATTTTCTTAATTTCGATTTTGATTTTTGATGCAGGTGCAAATTTTCTTATTTTTGATTTTTGATTTTTGATGCCTTCTTCAACTTAGAACATTTTGATTTTTGATTTCTTTTAGATTTTTGATTTTTGATTCAGAGAGAATATATAAATTTTACAGAGATTAGTAATTAACCCAAAAATGCAGTGAAGTAAAGCCAACACTGAAATGGTATCAAGGAAAAAGCTTTTTAAAGCGTTCTAAAGCTAAGATAAATCATTCTAGGAGGTATCCTTCTTATATTACGGAACAACATCCAACACGACTAATTTATTCAGCCTACATCTAGCTAGCTGTCCACATTTCCTGCTTCCTATTACACTAAAAAGTACACGACTCTTTAATTGCAAAAATTATAGACTAACGACTCGTACAACACGTAACCTTAAAACAACTTGCATCAATAAAGCCTACCACAGTTATCAGTAAAAATCAAAGTTTCATTGCATGATTCAAATACAGTAAACCGGTTCAAATTACAGTGAAAACAAGTTCAAGTATAAACATAACCAAGCATTAGCCAACATTTTAACACCTTTAAACAACTTTAAAGCCAACGAAAACAAAAGCAAAACTCTTCTAGTTCAGTAACAAATCAATACATTTCGATTCAGTTCAAATAACGCATATTCTTTGTAAGCATAGCCTCAACTTCTAGCCAGACAAGCTGTGCCGACTTCCAGAACACACAGGTCCAACAGTAGAAAAGAATCTTTCTGCACTTGCCGTGCTGGCTGGGCAACTTAATATGTCGACAACAACGTTTTTAATAGTTGGAAAAGCATCCGCACTTGACCAAAACTTAATTAGATCATCACCACTATGGCAACTGCTGACACTAGGGTTCTGAAATTTACATATGTACGCATCTAACTCAGCTTCATGAGCCAACTTTTCCGATTCGTTGGCAGTAGACATCTCCAAAATTCGCTTTGCTGCTAGCTTAGATAAAGCAGCAAATCTAGGGGGAATTGGTGGAGGCTTGCCCTGGGCATCAGAAGTGGATAAAACATGGGCATTTTCTGACGCTGGAGATGTGGCATCAGCAGAAATCAGGTTAGCCACAAAGTCTCGACCAGATTTGATTTGATCAGCATTGAGAATCCAGCAAACTGATGGGTCAAGCATAGTGGAAGCAGCATAAATCGCATCGTAATCTTGATCAGTTGGATCAAGGGCAAACACAAATCTGGATCTCAGCTTTTTGACAAGAAGCTCGCACAAAGCAGAGCAGGACGATGGGGTGTTTGGATCTCTCCGAATGGTCAACAGTTCCTGTTCAATGGTCAGCAAATAGGGGATAACTGCAGGAAGAGTAGCATCCTTTTCGCCTTCTAACAAATTGCAAGCCTTCATAAAAGGCTTCAAAATGGCAAGGTACTGCTCAAGCTGCAACCACTGAGAATTCAGAATGCCGTCCATATTATTCTTGAAGCACAAGGAAATGATTCCGTCCTATAAATATGATGTATAAATAAATTATAGTGGACAATAGATTTAATACAATTATTATTCGTGCCACGATGGCCGAGTGGTTATGACGTTTGACATTGGATTCGATAATTCAAGGTTCGAATCCCCACTCCCACAAGGCTTTCACAAATCCCCTTGAGCGAGGGACTAAGCAATGATAGCACAATCGGTTCGCCGTGGGCTCTAGCCAACCCAGTAATAAACCTTAATTGGTCGGTAAATGGGTAACAGGAGTCCGTGTAGCTCCGTGAAACTCCTGGCTCTACGACTGTGTATCCGGGGATGAGCAGAGGCACCCCTTGTTCCTGAAGGAGATATTCTCCAGGAGCCACCTTTACCCTTATCAATTACAATACAATACTACAATTGTAAACGCAAATAAATTAATAAAATCAAGTAAAATCGAGATGACTTCACATGCTGTTCGGATAGAAACCTTCAGTAATCCCTGACAGCAGCAAACTCGCACTGCTCAAGTACAGTATTGCAAAAATAGCCAAACACTATAGACAACTCCAAATGAACTTACTTTCAAGGATAGAAGGTTTTCGATGTAGAAGTAATTGTAGATCCATCTTGTACGGCAAATCCCTAATGGTAGACGCCCACAGTCCTCTTTCAGTTGCTGCTTTAAGACAGAGGATCTGGCGATTTTTGTGGTAATCTTCCGACACTGATCCATGAGAGAGTTGAACAAACAACAAACAAACAAATCTTTATCCATTTGACGAATGACCAGATCCAAGCAATGTGCAAAGCATCGGAGGCGTTTGAATTCCACTTCCTGAATCCTAAAATACGAGACAATAGATAAGATAATTCCCCCCCTTCCCCCCCCCCCTTGTCCACCTGTGACGATGTCACTATAAATACAAAACCACAAAACTAGTTGAAGCACTTCAAGATTGAGGTGCTGTTTTAGTGAAACCGAAGCTTGTACTAGTTTTCAATTGTACCTAGGGTTGTGCTAAATACGAAGAAAGGGGGGTCGGGCCACTTCATTTGGGGGGCCGCCCCCCCGCCACCGGCCCCCGGGGCCGTGATCTACACAGGCCCCCGGGGCCCAGTTCACCGTTCGTTATTTTCAATTTCAATGGATAGACGTGTTGTAAAGACGATTGTTTTAGTATAAATCTAAGAAGCTATTAATATAAGATGAAATCTGGTAGTTTGCCAAAAATTAAAATTAAATAATAGCTACCAACACCTTTATTCACTGCATTAGCATTGGAAAAATTCATACTATCCACATGAAATCGAAATAGGGACCGGTTTGGGGGGCGTGACCGACACCGGCACCCGGGGCCGTGTTGTCGGGGGGCCGGGCAGCGGGCCGGCCCTCGAAAATAAAATGGGGGCCGGGCCGTTTGGGGGGCCGGTCCCACCACCGGCCCCCCGAACAACCCTAATTGTACCAGGCTAATAGTCGCTGAAATTGATACTTATATAATCTGAAACTGGTTTGAATCGTCAACTGAAGCTGAAGCAAAATTCTAACTGAACGTAAAACAGGCAGTATTTTGGATCGCAAACTGAAACTAAGCTGAAACTCAAATTTTCCTGGGTAGTCGACTGAAAGTTAAACTAAACTGGCTATTGAAACAACACAAGTTATTGTAATGTTGTGAACTGAACCTTGATCACTTTGATTACTGCCATGATGTCACTGAAATTGGCCAGTTCTAAATATTTGACAGTGACGTTATGACCTACAGACAGTACGGCAGTATTACAAAGGAGGACGACCACAGTATTACGACAGTATTATAGAGGAGGGCACTTTGGTATCGACTGGCAAGATTGGGCTAGCTGCTAACATATACCAAGAGTTTATAATAGGAAGAGTAAGCAACTTAACGCTTCCTAATGTATTAAGCCTGCAATAAGGCATTTGCAAACTGTGGACAATACCTTAGTTGTCTCAGCAGAGTTTTAACAAACAAATCCGTTGCCCCACCCCTTAAATATGTACAGGAATAATATAATTATTCCGTCATTGAACTACAAATCTCTAAGCGGAGTGAGACTTCGTCGAATTTAACTAACTGGATACTAAATAGTTGCTACTTGTTGGAAATTTTTAAGAACAACAAAGCATAAAATCGCAAGAACAACATAGTGTCATATTTTTGCTTTTATTACCTTTCTTTAGTTCGAAAGCGTTTTATTCGTCTTAAAACGAATGAATACCACGAAATTACTGAGCGCATAAATTACATTTCTGAGACAAACAAAAGGTTTAAAATCGTCATTCTATTTACAGGATGAGATCTGTTTAACAGGATGACATGATATGCAATACACATTCTCACAGTCGAACTAGGTATGGGAACGAGAAACATGAATCAATTCATCACTAATTCCCATTAACTGCATAATTGCACTAAGGGCCTTTTCAAGAAAGGGTAGAGTAGAGTTAAAATTAACTCGATCCTTTTCATGATAGAGTTAAAAGTGGTAAACTCAAGCTTGAGTGGAGTTAAAACGAGTTAAAACAGCCAATTTTAACTCTACTCTACTCTACTCTACCCTTTCTTGAAAAGGCCCTAAGACAATTTCATCAGTTGCAAAATATGTATACATTTAATAAAACAATTACCTGAATAAAGATGTTGTTGACCAAAAGAGTCATAAATGCTTTATCCAACGAACACAGCCACCAGCAACAAACGCAAAGTTAACACTAACATGCACTGGCCATATAATGCAAAACAAGGTTTCGCCAAGCCATATAGAATTCAATCAATTTTGAATCAAAAATCAAAAATCGAATCAAAATTATTTTTGATTTTTGATTTTTGATCATCAAAACAGCCCTACTACAGATAGAGTCAGGTCAGGTTTCTTCATTTTAATTAAAGTTTTCGTTTGGTCTTACTGCAGCAGTGCACTTCCTACAGCTAACAGATAACTGTGCAATTTTCTAAAACGTTGCTTGCTACCGTGTAGTGCAAGTGGGATTTATGCCAAATTGGACCATCTTGAAAATTGGAACTTATCAAGCTTCTTTGTTCTTTTGTTTCGGCTTTATTTATTTTATGAAGCTTTTAAGTAACATGTTCTGGGTTTACTTTACTGGGGGGGGGGCGGGGGGCGCCCCCTACTTTTCGGGTTCCCCCCCACTCGACCTCTTCCCCCCCACTCCGCCCCAGTGTTTTTTTTTGCTCAAAAAAGTGCGCAATGACGCACTTTTTTTCTGAAATGAGCAAAAAATTTTGAGCTAGTGCGCACGCGTGCGCACTTTTTCTACCGACACTGAGAGAAAATTACGAAACATTAATTGCTCAAAGTGCTCAGAAAAATTGCTCCTGGCTCTCAATTTCATAAAAAATCTCCTATTTTCCCTGGGGGCTCCGCCCCCAGACCCCCTCCTTACTTGCCTACGATTTGTTTCTTGCTAAGATGCGACCTAACTTTCAGTAAACGTCCTAGCATTAATATACAAGCACCCATGGCCTAACGTACGTGTGATTTTCTAACTTGTATATGCAACAAGCTTTGCATATTCAAGTTATGAAATAGCTGATTGCTAAATTTTAATTTTAGCTTGGCAGTTTTTGGAGAAGTTTACAAACTTTAGCAGGAAGTTACGTGACTGCTAGGTTTATGTATGTTATTGTCCGTGTTTTTCTACCCACCGACCATTCAAAGGGCATTTAAAAATAGAGATGCTCTGGGCATGAAAATTACTGAGTCAGACGTCGGAACCATTTTCTGAAAACTGCATAATTTTCGATGAAATTTCAAAATAGCGTGTATTTTTGTTTCTATAAAAAGCAGTGATGATTCTTAGCTTGCAAACAACCTAAAAATTGTCAAAAGCCTACATCATTTGGTAAATTTACAGAATGAAAATTTATATACTTTTAAAAAATAAAACTTGAAACAAATTTACTTTTATGTCAATAAAACTTGAAGATTATCATACGTACTTAAATGGTTGCTGATTTTAAAGTCTTTTGGTTCTGCGCCCCATGCCCATCGATGCAAAGTTAGCTTTTGCAAATTTATTCAGCCATTATATATATAAGTTCTGGCATCTTATAATCGGCAGCTCTGAACATTGTAGAAAGGTTATGCAATTACTAATAAATGCAAAACAGCCATTTTATGCTAAATTTTAGCACTTTTCCTGCTATGCGCACTTTTTTAGCAAATTGCGCAAAAAATTTTGGCGCAGTGCGCAGAAGAGCGCAAAAGTGTCCGAGCAAAAAAAAACACTGCTCCGCCCCACCCCCACTTTTTTGGGCTCCCCCCCCACTCACCCTAAGGTACCCAGAGAATGCCAAATTTTTAGGATTTTTGGTCAATATTTTCAAAATTTTTCCGGCTTCGTCGGAAATTTTTGGTCACAAATTGTCTTTTTTGGTGCTAAAACTCAATTTTTGAGCACTTTTAAGCTTAGCTTTAAGCAGTATATATATGTAGAAAACAGGCTTTTATAAGGTATTTTTGGCATTTTTAGCCCATTTTATTCCCCCCCGCTTTTCTACCTCCCCCCCACTAGTGGCTCCCCCCCCCACTTTTTTCGCCTAAAGTAAACCCCAGGGTTTTTTTCAAAATCGGAAATCTTGTGTAAATTTAAATTTCACTGTGTATTTTTGTTTGAAGCTGTGTAAAATTTAAAAGTGTCGTTTTTCAATTGTAATATAAAATAAAATACATGTAGACGTTATTTTCTTGCTACAATATTATTTTCGGACCATTCAAGCCAAAGTTATGCCAACTGCAGTTGTGTAACATTTCGGAAGAAGCCATGCGGGGGGTCTGGGGGGCGGAGTCCCCCAGAAGTTGAGAAAATTTTCTAAATTGCAATAGAATTCATAATGGAAATGTTTAAAAAGATTAATTCATTAAATGTCAAAACTAGGATTGGACAAATTCAAATGTCTGAAAAACACTTCGCCTACTGAAACGATTTTTTCAACTTTTTGGAATAATTTTTCACAAACTTGCTGGTCACGTACTAAGGTTCGATGCTATAACTGCTACTGGGGGCGGCTCCATAGTACAGACACACCAATTATATATACAATAGATACGTAGCCAAAACAACGGAGGGGGGTCTGGGGGGCAGATTGAGAAATTTTTTAAATTAACGGCAGAAACGGCATTGAAAAGTTGTATTCCTTTAGCTTTCGTATTGGATATTTCCTGGGTTGTATGGCAAGTATTTTTAGGCTCTGACTGCTGTTATTATATATAGAAGCGATATACAAGAAATTATATTGAATAATACTAGCTTCAGAAAATGTATAGTTAAATACTATTTGCGAATATTTGCATGCAGTACGAAAGTAAATTATACGAAACTGTATAAGTAGAAGCATTAGGACTTAGGAGAATAAAATACACATAATCATGTTGATGCAGACATCCACGAAACCATTCTAAACTATTGGAAACAGGCGGGGGTCTGGGGGCGGTAGCCCCCAGTTAAAAGCTAGAGCTTTTTTAAAACTTAAAGACTTGAAAACTATTTTTTCAGAGCACTTTTCGTAAAAATTTTCGAAAATTTGGCTGTGTATTTTGTTGTGTAAATTAGTTTTTCACTGTGTAAAATTATTTTTTTGTGTAAATACACAGTATTTTACACAAAAAAACCCTGGTAAACCCAGATGTTTACTTAAGCTTTATTGAGAGCCTTAAATACGAAATAGGACAAGTATAAAAGATGCTCCGATGGAGCATGAAAAGTGCAATATGGGTGAAATTATGTTTTACGGGGACGGACAATGGGAGGGCAGGTTGTAAATGACAAGAGGACTAGGTTAAAAGAGCACTAATATGGACAAGCTTCGCTGAACAACCCATATTCACGGTTACTTATATATGCTCCACTCCACACTTGACATATTGCATGATATATTTAAACTACTTATTTCAGCATTTTAGCTGATTTTGAAATATTAAGCTTATATTATTTTAAATAAACGATGCAGTTATAATTAAAGCGTTGTATTCTGCACTGTCAATGCAGAATCTGGGTCGTTACGTATTTTTCAGTTTATGTTGTTTTAAGTTAATGCGAAAACTGTTGGTACGTTTATCGCTATAATAATATATATATTATTAATTATCAAGAGTACATAATGATAAGAGTGTGACAAGCGTCACACTGTATGCAATGAAGGCGAAAACTATGCGATGCGCGCTAACGGCTTACCCCCCCCCCACAAATTGACCCCCTCTCACACCGCCCCTATAGGGATGGGCGCGGAAAAAAAAGGACTGGAAAAAAAAGGTTTTTTCCGTTTTTTTCCATTTTTTTCCGACGGGGTGGAAAAAAATGGAAAAATATTCCTAACGTTATTTTGACGATTTTTACAATGAAATATCATGTTTTCTGAGCTTTTCCAGCAATTTCACACTATTTACAACCTTTTCCGTGGGTCATAGTAGGTGGGGGTATGTTAAATCTGACGAAATTGTATTTGGGTTTTTCCCACGCATCGGAAAAAAATGGAAAAATATTCGGGACATGTTCTGAAAGTTAATTTATGACCTCAGAACATTAAGAAACTATCAAAGACAGTGTTTAATGAGGTAAGAATACGATATTCATGAATTTGAGCTAATTTTTGGATTTCACATTTTTTCCCTTGGAATGTGGAAATTTTTGCATAACTCAGGTAGTGTTAATAATTCCATACCTAACAGTCTAGTGTTCAACCAAAACTGTTAAAATATCTAGAATTGTTTGCGCGTTACCTACGAAAACCACAAACTAGGTCTAGTATAACCGCCAAGGTATACAGAAGTCACGTGTCCTTTGCTTTACAGCGTCACCCGCTGAAAATATTTGATTCCTATAATCAATACTGGAATCTTTTTAAGCGCTTGTGTTATTGCTTTACCCTTTGGGGCTACTAAATATCGTGAAAACTGCTTCTGCGCATGCAAAAACGTGAAATAACGCAACTTTTAGCACATTGTGTAATTTTGGAGTGACCGGAAAAAAAAGGAAAAAAATGCAAAAAATGGAAAAAAATTTTTCCGGCAATCTTTTTTTTCCGGAAAAAAACCAACCCTACGCCCCTATATGGGTACATAGTTCCAAACGGGGGTCGCTCACTCGCTTGGTATATTTTCTACATCTATGTGTTAAGCATACACGCTTGCACCCCTTCCCCAAATTGGGCCCCCGTTAATTCCAGCTTGTAATTATGCAAAGCAGTGAGCAACCCCCGTTTGGACCACGTACCCATATAGGGACCGTCCCTAAGGGACGGTGTGAGAGGGGGCCAATTCGTGGGAGGGGTCAGCCGATAGCGCGTATAGCATAGTTTTGGACTTTACTGCATAGAGTGTGACGCTTGTCATACTCTTATCATTATGTACTCTTGTTATTATGTATATAAGTCGTATTGCGAGCACAGCTACATAATATAGTAATAATTGTTAAACGAACTGCTTTGAAGAGTTATACTTGCAGAATTGCAGTCTCTGCGAATATGTGTGTTGTTCAGCGAACCTGGTCCATATTAGTGCGCTTTTAACCTAGCCCTCTTGTCATTTACAACCTGCTGCTCTCGTATTCTATTCGAATCTTATATCATCTGACAAGTTTTGTCTACAGTAAACGAATCGTTACAGCAGTCTTCAGAAAATACAGAAATTCCTGAAAATTGGACGATTACTAATTGATTATATATATAAAATACTCACGTACTGTTCGGAGGGAGTTATAAATACTCAAGAAATCATAATTCTCTTCAAATGTTTCTTCTTTACAAATTTTATGAACAACAGACAAACTTGAAACTTGAAATTGGTCGCTTTGGGTACCCGGAGCTCCGGAGCACCGAAAATCGGAGCTCCGTCGGAGCACATCATTACAATTTATATTAGACAGTTCGAAGGTCTTCATTTTAAGTGGATTACAATGTCAAAGACGTGTGTACAGCTTTTCATTACGTATTAATTATTTGTATTAGTGTTTGCGGTGATTTTAGGTTTTTCCTCCGCCTTTATTGGTTTCCTTTGAAAGTACTGTACACGAGCTTATATGGCACAACCAAAATGATTTCTTCGCCTTCACGACAAGGACCATTTCTGATAACATTTAATGTTATGCTTTGGTTTTTGTTAGCAATGAATGTGTACTGGTTTCATGTAAGTGAATTGTAACCCTTTTTAGAGAAAGGTTTTCGCATTATATAATTCACTTTTATTTTCTGTGAAACTAGTGAGTTTTGTGTGTGCTGCCAGTAGCTATTTGTAGATTATTTTTCGAGTCTATTGTTCATTCTATTATTAACGAAAACGTTAACGTAAACGTAACATTGTTTCCTTATTAAAAATGTTAATGCAGGAAAGTTTTTAATCTGAAAAATATTGTTCGGGCAGTGGAAGTAAAGTAAATGTGGGTGTCTGCAAACAAATTTCAGTGAATTGACTCTTCCTTATTGAAGACAAAACAAACCAAACAAAATAAATAAAGCAGAAATTAATTTTGCCTCCTCCCATCCCTGGAGTCTCCCCTCGACATGGCAACTTTGTCTGTCTCTGTACTACAACTATGCTGGTCAAATACTAAAATTAATTTGTGACTTTGATTCAATTCCTAATTTGCAGCTACTCTGAGTCTGATCCATTCAATTATATTTATATGCTTCAATAAATACGATTAGCATTACTAATAATATTAAACCGATTTATCATTGTCATTTCTGTAATAATATGTGTTATATGCTATTACGTAGTATAAAGTCAAAAGCAGCTCTAAATGTAGTCATATGGATTGAGTCATTTTTACCAATATGACTGGCTATATCTATTTGTGTACGTCTTTGCACTGTTTCAGTTTATTCTCGTGCTGTTAATCAAGGTAGCTACTGGACAAGTTACTGAGATACAGGATACCAGAGAGATTGATATAGTAAGTACTGATAATCACAGTGTCTGTGCTCTGCTCAGTATCTGTCAGTTCATAACTCTTTTAGTTCTAGTCAGAAGTCCAGGTTATACACTTATTGATTCAGGCATTACCTACTGTACCTGCCTGAAAGTAGCATAACTACATAACTTTGCCTAACTAATGGATAATAGGTGGTCTTTCCTTGAAATCAAAGATGTTCTGTCAAGAAAGACTATACTCCTGTGCCTATCATGTATATGTAGATACACATAATTTGTCGTAGTCTTAGAGGAACCTCATCAGCTAGAGTACACAGATGAGTAAGCTGGTCTGATTCAACTAGCATCCACATACGCAAAAGTAGCCAACTTTGGTTATATATAGTGATTATCCATTCAGAGCTATATACCTAGTTTGATGGATTTTAAACTTATTATAACAGCTTAGTTAATTAAATTTTGTTTGGGATATTTTTCTGAGGACTACTCAGTATTTCCTTGTTCTAAACGGAGTCTGATAATTTAGGTAGCTTGTTGAAATGCCAAATGCATGTGACCATTGTGTCTTATTTGTATCTCAAGTTTGTTATAGGTAGTTCTTTATTGTAGGAAGAGGAAATTGAGAAATCGAAAGGAACCAGTGCTGCTGCTGGAGATGCATCGTATACTTTCTATCAAAATGGAAAATTTCAAAAGTACGTACGTATATTATATATTGTGAGCGCAGGTAGGTTTTGATTACTTTTGTGTTAAACTAATGCCTGTTTAACTGTGCATTGACTATGTGCGTATATAATAAGTAAGGGCTTTTCGCTATAGTTAATTTTTCGATAACCCAAGACGTTAGCTCTCGCACAGTTAATGATTCTGGACTGATAGTGTGTGCTGTTATTGATATTAATCTTTAATGTGTGTTTTGAAATCTGCTAAATAAACACGCCTGCGCACTAGGAAACAGAGGACCTTTTGAAGCCCTTTCTGGGCTTATTGCTGACAGCTTTGTTTGTAGATACTATCAGTTGATTGATGCTGTGCTTTAATGCGCTAAAGATAGTGCGCATATGCATGCTAGCACTATTAGTAGCCAGATGCGAAGTCAACCATTTTCCTGTTTATAGACAAACTGGAAAGTTCTTGTATCTGAAGAAAGCACTGGCTTAACTAGGGTCTCCATTACATAGCGTGGATAGTGCCGACCCCTACACGCAGCTTAGCTAACAATATTCTCTGGGCTGTCTACAATTTGAATTTTAACTATAAACTATAACTAAGCTTTCGGTTAACAAAGTTCATAGCTATTGTTGGCGTTGTAGCTGATGATGTTGTTCACACTACTTCCTAGCACTGTTTGAATTCAGCCCTTGAAACAGTCTACTTTTCAGCTGATTATGGATTGTGCTTATTATTAAGCGCTCACGTACCTGTAAATTGTATCTTTGTATTTTTAGTGACATGGATACAGGAGCTAGTCATACACCTGAAGCTATTAAACAGAAAGTTGCCAAACAAGAGTAGCTTTAAAAGTGGTTCGATGTCTTTTGTTTTTATTCAGCGCATTGTTTCATTTTCTTCTGTTGTTGCTCATTTAGGAACTGTTTCACTGCACATTTCACAGCAATAGTATTTTTTACGTATTTGCCATTTGGTGTTGCTCTCTTCAGTGTTTTTCAGCTTTATTTATTTGATTACTATATAAATATCCAGGGTATTTTTACAGGGGGGGGGGAGCGCCCCCCCCCCGAAATTGACCTCTCCCCCGAAAATGCCTCCTCCCCCCCGAAATCGCCACCTCCCGGGATTTTTGCTTCCTTCCTCCCAAATTTTTACCCAAAATAGGCCAATTTTCAAAAATTTTCCGGCTTCGCCGGAGATTTTTTCGTAAAAATAGCTATTTTTAGCTTAAATCCAGGCATTTTTGACAACTTTTTACGTTTCACCATGCAAAATACGCCAAAAATACCATTTGTTAGCTCATTTTTGCAAAAAATTCTCTCCCCGAAAATTTCTCCCCCCCCCCCGGGCCCGGGGCCAACCCCCCCGGGAAGCCCCCCCCCCCGGAAAAAAATCCCTAAAAATACCCTGATATTCGGACCCGGTTGTATAAACGTTTAGTAGAACTGTATAAACATTGTTTTTTTACGAAGTTTACTTCTTCAAACTGTAGGAATATAAACAATTTTCGCCAATATTCGTTCGAAAGAAATCATGGCCTTAACGGTTCAGGTTTTCATGAGAACTTCTGCTAATTGCTAAATTCGTTAGGTTTGTACGACTTCGTTCGTTCGTTCGGGACAAGTATATAGCTGCTAAAGATCACGTTTCTAAGATGCCCTGTATTTTCTAGCGGCTAAAATTTACCAATTTTTCGTTTTCTACACAAACACTGGAAAGTAGCTGCATTTATTATTTAATCAACCGAAAAATGAGGGGTGCACCTCAACGGAACCCAGAACCCTTTTGTCTTCTCGCCCATGGGGCGAACGATTTCTGGAGGATGAGGCTGAACACCTAATCTTTGACTATTTAACTTGTTACTGTTTTGAAATTGCTTTGTCTACCCTTGAACTTTGTACAAGGTTTATTCAACCGGCCCTTCCCGATCAGTACGGATATCTTGTTGCATTGACTGTGATTATCACTTTGTTTTCTCTTAATAGATGTTTGTGCAAACATCCTCCTTGCCATATATACTGTTCTCTGATCCTATGTACTTAATGTATGTTGATGGTATTATTTTGTTTCTATGTATTGATTCTAGTACACTACTTTACAGAACTAATTTTGTTGCTTTAATCAAAAGCATTATATACACAGGTATGCAATATTCTGCCCCACAATAACAGCCGGAGATCTATGTAGTTGTCCCTTTGATAGTAGTATTGTTAATTTATAAAAGAAACTTTATTTTTAGGGCCCCCCGTATATATAATTTGTTATTAAACGTGTTTTCTGGTTTTGTTCGTGCACGTTTGTTTGTTTGCACGTGCACGTTTGTTTCAATGTTTGAAGCGTTTGTTACAATAGCAAATTAGCTGATATTTCATTTAACTTTCCACACAGTATGTATGTACGTATTCTATACACTTGCCAGTTTTTGCACATCCAGAATACTCTTTCTGGGTCTCACTGCTCGTTGTGTTTTATTCCATTGTCTATTGCTTTATTTACGCGGTTCATCTGCAATAGCTCGTCTGCTGTGCCTTCAAGCTTCTAGCCTGAGAAGGATTGTATTTACTTTTGTTGCAAAGTGCTGTGTCTAATTTTGATAGATTGTTTGGTATGTATTGTACGTAGTCCTTTGTTTGTTCCTAACGTGGAAGGAATGTGAACCGTAGCGAATTTAGGAGCCGAAAGGTAAATGGTCAGTAGTCTTTTGTTCTTCTTTCGTCCTTCATTCGCATATCCAAGAATGTATGCTTTAATTTTGTGTTTGACTTGACAGGCCAGGACAAATCAGTTGCCACAAGAATCGTTTTTATGAAATTTTTCAATTACGTTCACATGAACGTCTTGTTAGAATGCATTAATTTCCAATTAAGTTTTCGTATTATTTGTAAAAACTGTTTTAATGCATTCACAAATGTGATTCTTCGTCAGGGTGGATTTTGGCTGAAAAAGAAGATGACTCGACAATTTCCTGTGGCAAGCTATTCCAAATGGCACAAACTCTATGGTTATGGTTATTTACTCGAAAATCCCTCAAATTTGACATTAAATTACTCGAAACCCTTAAAACTTATATCTTTATTTTTAAAAACTCGTTAGTTGGAATATATATACCTCTTGGAAAATCTGTAAAAATCAGCAAGATCCGACAAAGTCGAAAAATGACGTATAAATGGACCCCTGTCTTTAAGTTTGAGTTTTCAGTCCTTGTGTTCAGACTTGTTTTGCCAGTCATTAAGTGTGATACAGTGAAATGCACCTTTTATTCTGTGCCACGTTTTTATTATTGTGATGTGCCATACTCAAGTGACATAATGATTGGTTTAGGCGGCTGAATTTCTAGTCTATGTTCTGTGAGTTAGGGTATTTAACAAACTTATACACCGATGCGGCTTGCTTCATTGGTGTGGGAGGGAAATAAACTACGTGCTGCAAAGAATATTATCCCTCCTTTTTATTTTCCCGTTCTCAGCCCTGTTTTAACTAAACCGTTCTGGTGGAGAAGAAAGGGCGTAAAGCTGAGTGGAAGTAGAGTAGGAAAATATCTCAGCGTGCAGTGCACTAGTTGTCTCACCACGTATACACAAAATCTTATTTTAGTGCGCTGTATTGTATTGTAGTCTTGTATTGCACATTTGCAAGTATGTACGTATTTGTTCTGTATTTGAGAATTATATTAAAATTGCTTTGCTTTTACTTTGTAGATTGTCGTAGAGTAGGGACCTTTGGATTCAAAAACATTAGTTTGGAGCTCAGTTGGAGCGGGACCTAACCGGGATTTTTCAAAATCGGGCCTGTGTAAAGTTTAACAGGGTTACTTCTCAAATCTACTACAAAATAATTCCAGACGCTGTTTTCCCATGGTCTTTTCTGGTCAGCCTGCTGACTGTTCTTAGTCTTCGATTCGTCATCTGACCGTTTCTGGCCGGTTGGGCTTTTCGGTCGGCCGGCCGCTATCATCCTACCGACGAAAATTCGTCTGGTCAACAACGGTGCTCAAAATTCAAAATTTTAACGCCTCCAATATTTTGTAAAATTTCCGTTTCAGTAGCCCGTTTTAGGTTTATTTTCAGCTAGAGGACTAAAGTAGTTTCAGTTTAAGTTGCAGTCGGCAACTTAAAATAATTTCAGTTAAATTTTAGTTTCAGTCGGAGTCTCAGTGACTGAAACTGAAACCTGTACAAGTAACATCACTACTATTTTTAAATGTTTTCCAGTCTAAATGATGTTATTGTAACAAATTTGAATGAACTTCAACGACAAATGCGCTTTTGAAACCAAAAATACGCGAACTCCAGCCAGCATCAAGACGCAGTAGTGTTGTTTCAGTAGCCCATTTAAGTTTCACTTTCAGTCGACAACCTGGGCTAATTTCAGTTTCAGTCAGATACCAAAAATAGTTTCAGTTTCAGTTTTAGTTTCAGTCGTCATCCCAAAATAATTTCAGTTTTAGTTTCAGTTTCAATCGCCGATCGAAATTAGCTTCAGTTTCAGTTTGAGTCGGTGACGCAAAATAGTTTCAGTTTCAGTCGGTGACGTCAAACAGTTTCAGTTTCAGTCCACGTTTTAGAATAGTTTCTGTTTTAGTCCGGCTTTTTCAGTTGAAGTCATCGCCCAAAAAGATAAATTTCAGTTTTCGCATATTTGGAATTTAAAACTGTTGAACTGCAGTTTTATTTTAAGTTTAAGTCAGTTCGGAGTAAAACAGTTTTATCTAATGTATTGTGCTTGCAATCCGATCATTTTCTTTGTGAAGAAAAAACTAAGATTCGTTCTGAATTAAGTTTTAATAGTTGCTTGCTGTATTGGCTTTCTCATTAACTAAGTGCCTAAACCATCTTGGTTATTCGCTTAAGTAAAGCATCTCCCCAAAATGTAAATCTGTTGAGGCCATAAAGCTTCATTGCTGCAATTTGATTCTTAGCTTCTGGAGGCCACATCAACCACTTGTGCTTTAAAAACTGTATAAAGCAATTATATAATCTTTTACATAACTTCCTAGTTTAACTTTATCTAATATGCTGACAGTAAATGATCTGAAAAGTAAACTTCTATAATAATACGAGAACCTAAAACGTATCACATTCCTTCAATTCTTTCGCAAGGAAAACTATTATGGGAAATCTGCAATTGCATTTTACAGAGACTGAAAGGGTCTTGCACGCAGAGACTGAAATGGAGTTTCAGTTCGAGCATGAACTGAAACCGGTATCAGCTCCAGCTACAAGGAAAGACTTCAACTTTTACGCTGGGACTGAAACTGTTTCAGACTTTTCTAGTTTCAGTTTCAGTTTCAGTTCTAGAATTAGGGTAGTTTCAGTTTTAGTTTCAGTTTCAGTCGGATACCAAAAATAATTTCAGTTTCAGTTTTCAGTCGGCTAGTCTAGATGGTTTCAGTTTTAGTTTCAGTTTCAGTCCGTTTTCCAAAATAGTTTCCGTTTCAGTTTCGGTGACTGAAACTGAAACATCACTAACGCAAGGTCGACTGACGCAAACCGGAAAACTAAGATCCTATGGCCGTGACCAAATATTCAGAGGTACTGGACTAAACACGGGGTACGAATTCCAGATTTCAGCAGCCTCCGCTCGCCTCACTCCCTACCTATTGGGAGTCAGTTTAGGTGGTCGTGGCGTGGTGGGTGACTCCTTGGGTCTCTTGCGCAATCCCCCCCCCCAGCCATAACTTTTTTTGACCAATAACTTTGAAATTTTGTATGGGTGCATACTAGAGGCAGCTGAATTCAAAAATTTAAAAATTTAAAAATTTTAAAAAATTTAAAAAAATTTTAAATTTTATTTTGGTGAGGGGGGACCAAGGGGAACCAAAAAATTTTTTTGAAAAAAATTTTGCTGAAAACGTGCATACGGGGGTTTTCAGGGGTGCTGAGTACGAATCCGAAATCCGTTTTTCGATTCAGCTTTTCGTTAGCTCAGTATAAGCTTACATGTTAAGCTTAAAACTTTAGCTTATGCTGAGCTAACGAAAAGCTGAATCGAAAAACGGATTTCAGATTTGTGCTCAGCGCCGCTGAAAACCCCTGTATGCACGTTTTCAGCAAAATTTTGTTCAAAAAATTTTTCGGTTCCCCTTGGTCCCCCCTTACCAAAATAAAATTTAATATTTTTCTAAAAATTTTTAAGATTTAAAAATTTTGGAATTTTAGAATTCAGCAGCCTCCAGTATGCACCCATACAAAATTTCAAAGTTATTGGTCAAAAAAATCAAAAGTTAGGGCTGGGGGGGAATTGCGCAAGAGACCCGACTCCTTTTGGAGACATCAACTTTGAACCATGCGCTCTTAATGTGCCGAGCATCTCGCAGCTGGTTTCAATTAGGACGAGCAAAGCTCCCCACTCTTCTTCATTATATACTCTTAGTTTTTAATTATTAATTATTAATTAATTATTAATTAATTAATTATTATTAAATATTACTTTTAATCCTTTGCATTCTTCTGGAATTCTTCCTGCTTTTGCATTCTGTCGTAGCCTGCTCCTTATTTCTTTTTATTCTTGGAATGCCGGAAATCTTCTTGTTATTTCCTATTTTCTTCTCTCCTCGTCCGATGATTTCTTTTTATTCTTTATTTTGTCCTCCACTTCGCCTTTACTAAAGTCTGACCAAAAAATGTAGAAAGCGAAATTGTTTTCTTTATATCTCAAAAACGCTTCAAGATAGCTACCACAAAGTATATATTTTCTTAACCGGACTGATGAGATCTTTGTTTTCGTGAAATTTTTTTGAAATTTCCCGTGCGATTTCAAAGGGCGCCGCTTATTTATTGTTCTCATTTATGCTTTTGATTAGTGTAAACACAAGCAGATATGTACTACTAGAGGCTGATTCGGGGTGCGCGGAGAAGTAAAACAACGGATGGAGACTGCCGAATTTTTCCGGCTAATCTCCAAATTTTGCCTGCAAAAGCCGGTTTGGGGCGTGAAAGAACCAGCCCCCAAAACCCCCGGAGTCCATGCATGGATACAATTCACATTCACATGACCTAGAATTCAGAATTAGGTATCTATGTACAATATACTTATTTAATAAGACCACGATATACAAAAAGAACTGCAAATATCAGCCCCGCCAGGTTGAGTAAAGCTATTGTGCCAATATTTACATTAAACGTCAAATCAATCAGAAAATTCTTTTCAACTCTTGGTGATTCGGTTAGGGAATAATTGAGGACTAGAAAAGTAACACTCTGAAACAAGCACATAAACAAACTAATGCTTATTATTTGCAGATTAAATGGAACGTGGAGTCCGCTCCGCATTATAAACACAACTTCACACTAAAACGTGTTACACTTTAATGCAGTGGGTTAAAGAAAGAGTTAAAGGAGTGTTAAAATTATAGTCATAATCATACCTGAACGGGAGGTCAAATTTCACTGACCCTTGTGGAAGCAAATTTGGGTACCCCTTGTGAGAGCGATTTTTCTTAGGGGTACTTTTGAAAGCGATTTTTAAGCTATTTTAGCCTATTTTTAGCAAAAAACAGCATTTTTTAAGCTAACACACGTTTTTTGGACGTTTTTTAGCTAAAAATAGTAATTTTAAGTGAAAAAGTCCGGCGAAGCCGGAAAATTTTTGGAAGTTTTAGTCGTAAAACCTATTTTTTGGGCAATTTTCTTACCCCTTGTGGCCAATTTTCTTACCCCTTGTGGGAGCAATTTCGCGACCCCTTGTGGGCGACTTCGCCGAGGGGGGGGGGAAATTCCCCCCCTTACCCCCCCTTGTCCACCTGTGGTCATAATGCTCTTAAAATTAAAATTGCTATATAATTTAATCCTGGATAATCATTTAACGCTTCCTGTACATACGTATAGCCGCAAATTTTAGTCACAATTTTTATTAGCTCTTTCATTGAAGACTAATTTCAATCGTTTCATCATATTTTCACTCGAATTAATCCGGCTAAACGCAGGTGGATTGAAAATTTTATCAGCTTTTGATTCTGGGTTCAAATAAAATATATAAGTAAATTCAGCTAACTCAGCATTAAAGTTAACAAACTCGTTTAGTCGGTTGATTAAAATAGTATGCATAATTGTACTAGTAACTTTTAACCCATTTAATCCGGTATTAAAGAAACTAAAATTAAAATTTTGATCTGGCTGATTTGATTGACCGACTTGATACATAGATACTAGAAACAGTTTCGCCAACAGACACAAGGACAGAGATTGGTGCGCCGCGCCTGGTTGTTGCTGTGCTTTGGTACAAGAAGGATGTCGAAGATTTTGTTTCTTAGTAAACAAAATTGTGGAATACTAATTCCAAGGCTAGTATAGGTCATCGTTCGAGCCTTATACTGCAAACAGCCAAATAAATAATGCTTATCACGTTTCAGTTTGGATTCGTCACAATTCCCCACAGAGACAACTTACGGCAAACGTTTACATGCGTACCGCATTAGCCCGTCATTGTATTAAAATTCTGTCTGAGCCATCTTTTTTGCATTAAAGTTTGAATTTTAAATAAACTTCATGACAGGCTAACGTTTCCATCTAGATTTTTCTTTCTCCCCCCCCCCCCCCCCGGTTTTCACAGTTACGACTCATCTCTGCATATATAATATTTCTATATTACACATATATATGTATATAATAAGTAGAACAACATATAATAATAATATTTTAATAAATAATATATATTATTATATTGTATTACAGTTATATTGAAATAATTATAATAATTATCTTGCATTAGTACCAATATTAATAATATTAATAATGAATATAATAACATTAATAATGTTAATAATAAATATAATAATATTAATAATAATTATTATTACAATTTAACATTATATATAATATGCACAATATATATTATGTACTATATATAATATATAATTGTGACAAATAGCTTAGCCTGTCATGATGACAGGCTAGACAGGCTAAGACATGTGTTAAACATATAGCCTGTTAGCCTGTCATGGACCCCTTATGCCTACCCCTATCCCTGTATATAACTATGTATGTATAGAAATGGCAAAATTCCCTTAGCCTGTCATGGATGACAGGCTAGACAGGCTAAGACATGTGTTAAACATATAGCCTGTTAGCCTGTCATGGATCCCTTATGCCTACCCCTATCCCTGTATATAACTATATATGTATAGAAATGGCAAAATTCCCTTAGCCTGTCATGGATGACAGGCTAGACAGGCTAAGACATGTGTTAAACATATATATAGCCTGTTAGCCTGTCATGATTCTCTTATGCCTACCCCTGTCCCTATATGTCTGGATATAGACATATATATATATATATATATATATATATATATATATATATATATATATATATATATATATATATATATGTGTGTGTGTATATATATATAAATGCATGTATGCATAATTACATGTAAAAGCTAGCTACCCATTTCTAAATACACGTATATAAAAAGCGTGTATTGAGTACGCATGAAAAGGCCACTTACAGCGAACACCTTATTCAGATTTTAATTTGCAAAAACAATTCAGATTTTAATTTGCAAAAACAACTGAGTTACCGTTAAAATTAGTAGAACCATTGTGACGGCAGCGTAGCAGGCATATTTGAAGTGATAGATCAGATGCAGCGTTTGAGCTTTGACAAGATCAGTTGTATCGTGCAGTTTGTTCATGGCATTCTGCATGCTGGAGCAAGCTTCATAGAAGCTGTCGACAGCTCGTTTGGTATTCTCGGACGCTGAATAAGGATGTAATAAGGAAAATAATTAAATAAAACCTAAGTGCTTGAGGAATTTCTTTTACAGCTGCAATTTGTTTCCCCTTTAGAAATAAGTAATTTTTTGTTTGTTTGCTGTCTAGGCACATAGGCCTCTGGCTCAGCGCACGCTTACAGCGAGCATACACAGTTGATGAGTCAATTTCTTTCTTTCTTCGTCTTGTTGGTAGTTCGCAGACGGAGATCAATCGGAGCGGCTAGACCATCGTGAAAATATCTATTTACTTCAACGGGTGCCCGTCCGTTGCGAGTGCACTGGACTTTACAAATTTCCGCTTTTGCGATAAACGATTAGCAAGTACGAAAGGATGTGGATTGTGATTTAGTTTGACTTTGTTTCATTGCTGCGAAGGATATTGCTTAACGCGGTTCACCTAGATCTATAAGTCTGCAAAAGAACTACTATTCTTTGTGGTCGTTGATCACGTCGATGTAGGAAGTTCAGTCTATGTCGTTGTAAGTACGTAGGTAGAAAACAATTTTGGTATTCAACTTTCTATGCGTATCTGATTTTACGACACATCTGATTTTACGTATGATTGCTTGGCAAAAGAACAAAATTCTAACCAGTTCTGAATTATGGTCTATTACAGTTCGAAAAATCAATTTTGAAATTCCAGCTTTAATTACCAGTTTTATGTAAATCCGGTATAGCTAACTTTCACCTCGCTCAAATGGCGTATTGTTGGTGGACATGGACAATGAGGTGAGGCATATAATGAACAGTACTATAATAGCATGACTAATTGTGACTGAATTTGACTGAAGTATAGACAATGTAGTTCATAATAGCAATTAAAAAATTTTTACCAACTGTAGAAGTTATTGATTCTACACTCTTTGTCACACAATCGAGAGTGGCTGGTATATTGGCGTTGGCGAGATCTTCCTGGTCGGGATCACCTGTGAAAACAATTTTAATTGCATCAACAGCTTCACAGATGTGCTGCAAAAGGACGGGCAGGTCCTTGACTACTTCTTCTCCCAAATTTGTGAAGGCCTGCGACGCTTCACCAACCTGAAGCAGTTATATACTTCATAGATACATAGAATACCTGGAGTACCTACATGAAATGGATAGAATAAATAGCATACATAGAGTACATAGAATATATAGAAACAGTCATTTAACGCTTCAATAGTACCATTAGATTTCGCCTTTGTTTTCTGACATCAGTGGCTGAAGAAAACAGAGTATATAAACTAACATTAGTTTCTTGGATAGAAGTGAATACCCACTACATTTATGTGCGTACCTTGCTAAACCAGAACTTTTTCTTTTTTGTTTTGGGCTTAACTGAAGAACCACTGTTACTGATTAACTCTTCCATAGACATCACATGCATCATTTTTGGCTGAATATAACCCATTTGCAGCATCTTCTGAGCCTGTGCATTGTCCATACACACAAATGTTTCCCCAGTCGTCTCACTGTGGAGTCTGGTAAACTCTAGGAATCTTTCGTCAGTCTGTCCGTCAACGCTCTCGTTTACATCAGCAGAATTAGAAAGCACTGGTTCCGGTTCCCCACTAAATCAAGCAAAAACTGTTGTCAGAAACAAAAATACCGAAATTAAATAGACTTTTAGTGAATATTTTAAATTCTTCCTTAGATGAGGGCATTTGCTTTCAGGAGCTGGCCCCTCCTCCACGGTTGTAGTCATCATTTGAGGTGGCTTTCCTGGCTCGAACTGTTTATCCGGAAATAAGCACCGGCACCCTAGACCCTGGCAAGGCTAAGAGATTTCTCTGGGGGTTATCTTTGCCCTTTTAACCTTCGTCAGGTAATGATTATATGCTATCTGCTGGAAATTTTTATTATGACGTATCATTAAGGAGGGTTATTCTGCTACTTTTCTGATGTCTAGATCTCATCTCACCAATAGTGTTGTTGGCCGGCGGGAATCGGCCGAACGGTATTCCTGCCGAGTGCTCCTGTGTGACAGCCGGCCAGACGACGATCGGCCGCCGGCTGACTGTTTTTCACCCGGCTGCTTAGCAAAACTACTGACCAGGAATATATGACTGAAACAATTCTACATTCTCAACTAGGGTTGTTAATTTACATGTAAAAAAGTAATTAATATTTTACACCTGTTTTTTAACAGTGTAAAAAGTGTTAAAAATTGTAAAAAAGTGTTAAAAAGTGTAAAAAATGTGTTAAAAATGTTTCGATGCCAAATTCATTTCCTCTGTACCACAGTAATGATTGGCGCGTTGTTCAACTGTCAGAAAGGATGAGTTTAAGCATTTATTGCATGCCACAGCCATAAGGCATTTGTTTATTTTGGTAATTGACCAAGAATTTTGTTAATTGCTCGCAATTATCTAGAAACTATTCATGTTTTCTTTTTGCATTTATAAAGTGACGACAGATTTAGCAAAAGAAAAATATAGAAAATGCCATTTACATTATTTGCATTAGTTTTCCCAATGCAATTTCCAAATACTTTTTCTTATTAGTGAGATAGGAAAATCAAGCGCCTTTTCATCAAATTATTTTATTTCAGAATTTTCAAAAATTTCTATTTCAAGTTTCCAAATTTTCAAATAACAAGAATGTTCGGTTTATTAAAATCTGTCAGAGTATTGTCTGGTGTTTTAGATTTCAGAAATTATTTTAGCTGTGAAATTTTTGATTCTGAAATACTGTTCCATTATGGCTTACGATTGTTAAATTTTGTTGACTGAGATGTTCACTTAAAGAATCCATCTTTCAGGATTTCTAAATTTTCAATGATAAGGAAACAATCCTCTCAGTAGGTTACACGAGATTCAATTGCAACTGAGTTAACAGTCGGCAACTTATTAATCGAAAATGAATTCCCAAAAAATCCTCAACATTGTCCAACCCCCGTCTTTACTTTTAGTGTCGTCTTTTACTTGTTGAAATAAAATACTTTTAAGATGATTTTCACGTACTGAAACAAAAGCTGTCTGCAATGTATATACTTGAAACACTATTTTTCACAATCAACGGTCTGTGAAGAAGTCTAAAAATGTGTAAAAAATTTGTAAAAAAAGCAACAAATTTGTAAAAAAGTGTAAAAAAATTAGTAAAAAAGTGTAAAAAATTCCGAAAAGTAGTGTTAAAAAATGTTAAAAATATGTAAAAAAATCTAGTGTTAAAAAGTGTAAAAAAGTGGTGTTAAAAAGTGTAAAAAACCTGTTAAAAAGTCCGAAATTTTGCTACTGTTAATAACTGTAAAAATGTTTTTTAACATTTTTACTTTTTTACAGTTTACAACCCTAGTCTCAACCCACGCTACTGTGTTTATCCGTTATTGTAAAAATGAAAAAATCACTTATATACATAGCAAAAACTAACTGAAGTGAAATTGTTAAAAAAATTTAAGTCGTAACAACGAAAACTTTATATCGCTGGATTCAGCTCAGCTTAAACTTTATGATTGTTATTATTATTATTATTATTATTATTGTTATTATTATTATTATTATTATTATTATTATTATTATTATTATTATTATTATTATTATTATTATTATTATTATTATGTTATTATGTAATTTTTACTCACTTTTGCTAGATTAGTTTTGCCGAAATTTTGAGTCAAAAAGTGGTATTTTTCGTAAAAATCTAGCTTCAAATTTTAAAATATCACATGGTAAAGCGTAAAGGTAAAGTGTACCGGGTGAAAGCAGACGCCTAGGCGATCCTGAACATCTAATCGATAATATTTTCTATTGAGCGAGTCGCGAGTAATAACCAGCCAAATTCGAAAAAGCGGCGAAGCACAAAGGTTTTTGAAAATCCAGAAAATAGAATAACTTACGCCATTTTCAACCAAAAAGTTGAAATTTGATGCGTAAGACTTTTGGACAAGGGGAAAGTTTTCTGAGAAAATCGTGGTTGTTGCATGTACCAATCTTTCTGAACATATAAATGCGCACCCTTCGAAGTCGCTCGGAAAACTTCAAAAATATTTTTCACAAAAAGAAAGATCTCATCACTCCGGTTCAGAAATATATACTTTACATTTACGGTAGTTATCTTGAAGTGCTTTCGAATTTCGCTTTCTATATTTTTTGGTCAGACTTTACGGCGGCCTAGGCAAACAAGGCTGCGGCAGCTCAGCCATAGTATCGCTTTCCCCTGCTTGATTGAGGAAATGTTCCACCTGTAGTAATTCCGTTCAGATTTTGTTGACACTCAGAGTAAGTTGATTGGTAGTGAGTTGTGGTGTTTCGCTTGAGCAAGCTTAAGTGAAACAGACAACAAATTAAAGAAACTAAGCACTTGGCCCTCCTTCACTGCTCTACGTATACAATACAATAGGTTTGAAGCGGTGATCGGTAAAGCATTAGAATAGTCTTATCTATCCTAAATCTGGTGAAGCATTTGATACTTGGATACATTGATAAATTTGATACATACTTATTATCCGGTACTTCCAAAAGTGAGCTATTTGATGGCCGCCGACTAGGGGTAGAATTGGTGTTTGATGCCCACGGCCAAAGAAATCCACCCTGAGCTGTAAACTGAAGATCATCCAGCTGCTCGGTAGAGCTCAGGACGCTTTCGGAGCATTCGGTTTGTGCCCTGCTACGTGACGTCTTCAGCAGGGACCCAGGAGCTGTGGTAGATATATGCAAATTAGGGTGACTTCCGCTGATCTTTGGTCCTATGATTTTTGGAACCGATTCAGTACCGTCGTTGTGATTGGGGGGTGTGGTCGAACATGTGATCTTTGTATCTAAACTGGCATTCCTTTTATGTTTGAAGTGACCTAAACGAAACATACAAATATAACTAAAATACTACTTTTGATATGTATTGTGGGCAGAATTTAAAACTTAGCTATTTGTGTCGCTTGGGCTCCAGCTTCTTTTAATCTTTCAGCCTTCAACTAGAAACAACACGAGCTTCACGCGCCGAAAGGTTGAAATTCACTTACCACTGTCCGAGGATATAGTTGAGTGGCAGCGTAACCTACTTCAGGAAGGCTCCACAATATGGTAGATCGATCCCTGCCCTGAAGACTTTTCTTCACATCTTTCAACCTTTCACATAGGAATAGGCTAACTTGAAAAGCATAACTCTAAAATCTCAAATTGCTTACGTTTAATGGATTTAAAAATGGTCATATTTTTCGACCGCTTTGTGAAATGGGCAGAATTATCACCACCATCCACAGCATCATAGCCATTTACAATATTATGATCGGAGCTCATGTCCGATGATGACGGCAAATAAAACTGACTGGAGTTGGATTCATCCATGCAAAAGTCCTACTTGACAGGACAAGCATCTGGTTAATATAGTACCGCAACAGCGCAAATTTTAATCAGCATTGTTGTAAGATGTTTACATAAGAAGCAGCTTATCAAAAAGTTTCACTTACCTGACATCACAGTCAGCTAAGGTGCACTTTAACCCTGCAATGCTTGGTTAAGCAGCTCCCTTCGCAATACCCAGAATTCTAGTCGCAAGAAAGTAGATGGCGGTTGGCTGATGAGCACTCTATTATTGCATGATGCGCGTTGATTGCAGGATAGGTTGTGCCAGCGTCTTGTGGACTGTCTGTGATGGCAGAAAGTTATGACTCAAGCCTGAGCCATTTCTGTTTGACGACTGTTTGTTTAACTAAAAATAGACCACATCGCATACAGACTTGGTGTTCAGCGAATTGCGCAACAATAGGTGCACGCACAAGCCTAAGACATTGCAATAGTCTGCAAAATAATCGCAAGGTTGTAGCCAATGCTGGTTGCCGCTCAGTCATTTGGCGACCTTTTACGAATCCCTGGTTAAGCCTTTGATATGAGTGAACCACTGAGCCACTTTGTACTATAAGAGCTAGTTATAGGTACTCAGACACGAACGCTAACGCTTCGCTATGGCTGTTTGGAGTAAACAATGAATGTATCGGGAATTAAACTGTTTAAAATAAAACGAATAGGTATTCTATTAATTTTAGGCATCGATCTGTATGGTTTTGTCGGTAATCAGGCATTAAAAATTTAAAATAAAATTAAAAACTATTATTCATTAAGTTAAGGAATGCTGATTACACAAAGTTTTAACAAGTATCTAAATGAGAGGATAAGTCTACGAGTGATGCTGAGTATGGTATAGTTAGTACTATATAGTTACAGTTTGTACGGTAGAAGGAGTACGACCTCAATGCCGAAGCAAAACCAAGGTCTCCAACAATTATTGTAATGTAATTATTTTCTTGTGTTTATATTATTCTAAAATTCCGTGAATTGTTTGCAAACTTCTCTGCGGCTACAAAGGATAATTATTTCAGTCTTATATTTCTGGTTTTCACTTCAAGCAATATAAGAATGGGTCAGTTTTTTAGGTATTTGGGTATAACAGTCTAGTCCAGCAACTCAATGTATAAGATTGCCTTATTCTTAGAGTGGCTGCTTTTGTGCTAAATTGGTGTTTTCTTTATGGTTTCTGGTTAGAACTAAGCAACTAATCGACTATTATTCATACACTGGAAGATCTTTTTCTTATAATGTTTGACCATTTTTTGTGTGTCTTTTTACCAAGCCATAAAGAAGGGATTTGAATACACAGTTTACTTAAACGTTGAAGTTGGCACGTAGCACAAAGTGTGAAGAGTTAAAAGTTAATTGAGAAATTTGGACTTTGCCGCGTGTTTGTTAGATGATGAAAGTTGGGAACTTGGGACTCTTTTTCTGAGATGGTTTCCTTGGAGGTTTGACAGATCAATGTGTCTTCTTACCAAAATCGTGTCCCCAGTTTTCTGCTTACTTTATGTACTTTTAAAGAATAAATAGTCTTTGCCAACTTTGGAAGGAAACTTTGTCAGTTTGCTCAGCTTTAATATAACTGAATGTCTGAGTTCCTGTACCTGCTTCGTCTCCTCATGTTATGACTTTCCGACAATAAAACTCCCGATTTATCGATATCAGGCGTTTTCAAAATGAATATTTTCAATACGACTTCCACCCTTATACATATACAAATAATGCTTCAATGTTAAAGAGGTTATTATGTCGTAGCCAAAGTCATTCCAACTGACCAATGCTGGTCACCTTAGAAAATTAGCACTTAGTGTACATATTATATTAGGTTCCTGGAAGAATACCTATTATGGCAGTTATTTGTAGGTCACAGCTAATAATGGTAAGGTGAACCTGGCCTAATTGACCAAGTGTCATTTTTACTGATCTGGGGGAATTAATATTAGCTTCGTTTGTATTACATTATTTAAGTATATATTCCATTCCGTAGATCTGTTCCCAAATTGTTTGATCGTGTCTTTCGCAATTTTAATAAATTCCATTCATGTGTACATAATGTTGCGGAGTAGAAAAACTATTTATATCACAGTCTTATTTTTTCTTGACATTATCTCTCGACTTGCTTGTTTTTGATGTCTCTGTATAGTCTGAGAAGACTGGGAGTTAGAGATGAGGACGAGCAGGACTTTTCCGGCTCGGCTCGGCTCGGCTCGCGAGAAAATGAGGTTGGCTCGGCTCGGCTCGGGTCGCGGTCATACCCGGCTCGGCTCGGCTCGGCTCGAGAAGATTTTGAAAGTGGGTCGGCTCGGCTCGCCAAGCTTGAAATTCGCTTGGAACGTATTAAAAAGCTAAAGAAAATTTAAATTTAGGATGCAAAATTGAAAACTAAAAACAGTCTTCACTGATGGTCATTTGTTTGAAGAAGTTCCGAAATATGACAAGAAAATTTAGTTGAATTCCGATTTTTAGTTTTTGTCGGCTCGGCTCGGCTCGCAGTTTCAATTCTCCGGCTCGGCTCGGCTCGGCTCGGGAGACATTGTTGATGGCTCGGCTCGGCTCGGCTCGCGAGCCGATCCGATCCGAGCCGCGAGCCAAAATCCTCATCTCTACTGGGAGTTTAACCAGATCACTACTTCCACTATATATTAGAGCTGGCGCAATGTATCACAAGCCCTGACTGTTAAGGAGATTTCTGTCTAGGTGGCCGAATTAAATAATTAAAAAAGAACCAATTAGACAACTGGCGATTTACTAAAATTACGGTAGAAAAGTTACAAGAAAGGACTTACTATGTAGGTGCCAATAGGATGAAGTTGGAGGGAGACAAAACAGTGAGAAATGGGAAAACGGGAAAAGGCAATTGGAAAATCGAGCACAAAAGGGGAGGGTGTGTGGGAGTTGAGTTAGAATAGAAAAGGCAAAGGGAGTTAGAAATTCAAAAGCTGATTAGGAATTATCTGGCAACCCCCAACAGAATGCAAAAATTGAATTCCCCAAATGTCAAAGGTGCAACCGATCGATTTGGTCGAAGATTCACGAAACACCTCATGAAAGGAAATTGGAGGAGACGTAGTGGCGTCTTCCGGCCTGTACTATATCTGCACAAAGATATTGCGCGGATTACAATTTTAGTGCCTTTAAATTGTAACTGTATTGAATTTGACGATAGAGAAAATCAAATGTTTTTAAAACGATTGAAGGAGTTTTGCTCTGACGGCTATGAGATGATATTGTGTTAGTACCTAAACAATAGAAGATACATAGTTCGATATATCACATCACAGTAACAAATTTCAGTTCTACCGTTTCTGTTTCTTTATTAGCTAAATTCAAAATTTGTTACTTCTTTTTGACTAAAAAGATTTGCAAAATTTCAGTTGTTGACACTAGATAATTAGCAAGATATTGACTAGCTTTACTATACTTATGCCTATTTAACTTCTGCCTACTGTTTGAAGTTACCGCTTTGCGATAACAAAACTCCAAACTGTCCTTCTGCCTACAAATCAAAACTACAAATTTAACTTGTGCCTACAATTTGACCTTTACTAATCAGGACTGTCCTTCTGCCTACAAATGTCTAGCGTAATACTTAGACCTTTTACAAACAAAAGAATAAAGATTTCTGTCAAAGTAACAAGAAAATTTAAGTATTAAAAGTCAAGAAATCAAGGTGACATAGGGCCTTTTCAAGAAAGAGTAGGGTAGAGTATGTAGAGTTGAGTAGAAGAGAGTTAAAATTACTCTTTTGGAAACCTTGGAGTTAATTTTAACTCAGCGTGTTTTAACTCTGCTTAACCCTGCTGAGTTAAAAACTGGAGGACTAAAAAGAAAAATTTTTCCAGCGATTGTCGAGCATTTAGAACGCAAATCAGACGGTTGCCCTTTAGCAGATGTGTTCTAAACAAAAATATCCCTGGACCCTTTTTTAGTTGCCGCTTGCCAAATTTGGGAAAATAGGCAAAATCAAAGTTACGCATACATTTTAGCTAATTTCTCCATAAGAGCGATTTCATACCTAATTAACAAAGGGTAACCAGCTATTATGTAGATATAACCTATGTTTCTCAAAAAAATTTTGCTTCGGTCAGCAAAAAATCTGGAAAATTATGCCCTTCGAAAATTCAGTAAAATTTTTTTGAAAAACCAAAATTATTTTAGTTCTATTCATTAACAAGAGAAAATGGTCAGTAACATAATGTTCAGTTTTGATCTAAAGATGACTTTTTAACTCCAAGTAATGGATGAGTAATAATGGTTCAAAGTTGATATTTCCAAAGGGAATCACCACCTTAAACCATGCTCTTATCTGACTATGTTTGTTTGTTTGTTTGCTTTCTGTTTATTTATCTACACATTTATTTCTCTACAATTTCTGTTTATTTTGGTAGTGTGCTTTGTAGTAGCAGCAGTTATTGAGTTGTAACGAGTATTGAGCTAGTGTAGCGGTAGTTATGGCTTCTTGATTAAATTGTTGACAATTGAACATAATTTTATATGTAACAGACAGGATTACGGTATTTGTAGGCAGAAGGACAGTTTTCACTTTTTTCAGACTAATATGTAAGCATAAGTACTAGTACAGTCTTGAGTTTTTGAGGATTAGTGTAGGCATAAGTACCGTCTTGAGTTTTGTCACAGTGTAGGCAGAAGTTAAATAGGCATCATAAGTACAGGACACGATTGACTATAACAAAAGTAGTGAAAATTTGTGTGTAACCGACGGTCAGGAGAGGTTAATTGAACAGATAGTCCCTTTTTTCTGCCCTCTGTACAAGAAGCATGCATTAAGAGCATCGTCTATTTTTAATTGTTGTGCCTGTAAGGGAAGCAGGCATAGGAAAGAGTGATAAGCCTGCAATGGGAGTTCAGCTGATGGTCCCGTGGTGTAGTGGTTAGCATGTCTGCTCCGGAGTCAGAAGGGCCGTGGTTCGATCCCCGGCGGGACCATTTCTTTACTTTCAATGGTGAGTGAAAAGCTGTACCTCCCTCATCCCTTCTCTCTTCTAGGTCCTGGTTTCGTGGGTACGAGGATGCCTCACGTCTCCCGTCATGGGCTTGTCCTTGGTTTCTTCCTGATCCGCCAGCCTTGGTAGAAGCGCTGCATGTGCCGAGGCTGCCTCAGGACCCGGATTGGACTCCTGTCTCCGGTCCCCCAGTAGTTGCTTCTGGTTGGTTGGATCTAAAGGGGTCTGGAACGAGTGTCGGGGGAGCACGGATCCCTTGGGCTCAGAATGCCCTGCGCTGGATGCGCTCTCGGTTCGATCCCGAGTTGAGTAAGCCGCGGGACGCGTCTTAAAGAAACCCGGGGGAGATGTAAGGGAAGCAGGCATAGGAAAGAGTGATAAGCCTGCAATGGGAGCTCAGCTGATGGTCCCGTGGTGTAGTGGTTAGCGTGTCTGCTCAGAAGGGCCGTGGTTCGATCCCCGGCGGGACCATTTCTTTACTTTCAATGGTGAGTGAATGAACCTCCCTTCTCTCTTCTAGGTCTAGGTCCTGGTTTCGTGGGTACGAGGGTGCCTCACGCCTCCCGTCTTGGGCTTGTCCTTGGTTTCTTCCTGATCCGCCAGCCCTGGTAGAAGCGCTGCATGTCTGCTCCGGAGTCAGAAGGGCCGTGGTTCGATTCGATCCCCGGCGGGACCATCAGCTGAACTCCCATTGCAGGCTTATCACTCTTTCCTATACCTGATTCCCTTACATGCCTACTATTTCGTTTCTTCTTTTCTCCGGTAGCACGGTACAGCATGGGTGACTATCCATTTGAATTTTGTTAATGTATCAGATATTGTTAACGGGCAAAAGCTGTGTAAGTTCTTTGCTTTCTGAGTATTCCCAGAGTATACTTTTCTTTTCAAATTGCAAAAGCACCTTCCTTGTGATATGTGAAAGGTTCGAAAATTTGGTTCTCGGTGTGATGGACATCCTGATATAGATGGAAAGAAGCTCAGAAACAGAAATGGCAGAAGTTCATAAACATGACCACTCCCTAGAGATTATGAAAATAAAGTGAGTTGAGGACCCAAAGCCCAATATTCAGTCCTCTCTTGTATTAAAAACTGCTTTGTTCAAAGTTTTGTAATCATATGTTTTGCAGATGCTTTTTGGTATTCAAATGAGACTTGTCCGGCTCTCAGTGTCTATTACTGAGAGTTTTCATACTTTTTGCCAAAGGAGTCCCGGATTTTTGAATATTTTGAAATATTTTGAATCTGACGATTCTAAAATGTGCCTTGGAGTAAATTTATTGTTGTGCTATAAGATTTCTAATTTTGGTTGTAACTAATAGTTTACGGGGTTTTCCAGTTCCTGAAATATTTTTCGGTTTACCCAAATGCTATAAATAATATAAAAATAAATTAACCTTCCGTTAGCCTTAGTTCGTCTGGACACATTTTTTACTATTTAATCCACAGCACTACCACTACTACAAAGGGACTGGCACAATGTAACGCGGACCTAACTACTAAGAAGATCTACATAGTCCAGACGGCTCTCTTTTAGGTCCCGGACGAGCCTCGCCAGGTTTGGGGGAGTATAAATTTTGGGGGACGCCGGTGGTTACGCCGGACCGACTGGCGCCTGAAGGAAAAGGGGAGACTGAACCGATAACACATTAAACGAATACTCCAGTCCAACCCCAGAGCGTTTACCTAGAAGCTAGGGTCGGATCAAAGCTGATAAAGTTTAAAATAAACGGAATTTCACACTGTACTGTTTTATTGCAGGATGCCAACAATTATTCTTTGCATTCAAATATATTTTTAAGCAGGACATGCTTTTGGAAAACCAGTAAAACTGTACATGAATTGGTTTTGGCAACGGTTTTGGATCGATTTTACTCTATTATATCTGGCTATAGTAAGCGTTAGCCGTAATTAGTCATTGGTTAAAGTATTACACATTATGCTAGAAAAAACTTTTCTATACTGTCTAGGCAAATCAACGCTGACGTGTAAACAGCATTGGTGATGTTACATTTAGGTTGGCATGTTGTGCCGTGTAGATGCATGCTGATGTATGAAGCTAGATGTTACAACTTCGTACGTTGACTTGCGTCCATCTCGTACTAAAACATCTCCATGGGGCACACAAACTGACCCCTAATGGGCGGGCCTGTTGCTGTACTATGGCAAGGCAAGGGGTCTTCAATCAACAATAATGCAGATCTCAGGATATACTATAGGATATGATATTTTTTCTCAACGCCCCGTTCAAGCTGGTGTTGACAGGTTAGGAGGCGGTACCTGTTGACAAAGGGTGGATTAAATAAAACCGATTGCAATAAATAATAATAATAATAATAATAATAATAATAATAATAATAATAATAATTATTATTATTATTATTATTATTATTATTAATTATTTATTATTATTATTATTAATTTGCTTTTCTGTTAAGGTGAAGTGTGAAGAATCCGTTGAATCAATTCAAGGAAGCAATGGATCAGTGACAAAGGAGGGATCAGAGCTTTCGGTAAACCAATTAAAATCCTTCTGGCTAGGTTTGTAGTCGTAGGCTACTTTTCTGCTCACAAACAATACAAACAAACGCCAGCGTGTTGACGTTCGATGTTATTGTACAGCGTCTAGGTATGCTCGGTTCATTAACTTGGGACCCCCCGTAACTTCCGGGGGGTCTCACTTTGCACTAATTACACGCTTTCATATAAGCGTGTGTCTACTCGCTGATGGGCCCACTAGCCTACGGTTTACTGTAGGTAATTTATTAGTTATTTTAATTAATTAATTATAACTTTAATTAGGTTAATGCAATTAAAAAACTAATTCGACAACTTTGTAGCGTTTTTTCTGCTCTTTTCAATGATATAAAAATTGTTGCACAATACAAAAATTCTCAGGAATGTAGTGTGCAACAAATTTTATATCTTTGGAAAGAGCAGAAAAAATGCCACAAAGCTGTCGAATTAGTTTTTTAATTGCATTAACCTAATTAAAGTTATAATTAATTAATTAAAATAACTAATAAATTACCTACAGTAAACCGTAGGCTAGTGGGCCAATCAGCGAGCAGACACACGCTTATATGAAAGCCTGTAATTAGTGCAAAGTGGGGGGACCCCCCCCACGGAAGTTACGGGGGGGTCCCGAGTTAATGAGCCGAGCATACCTAGCATGATTTGTACAATGCTAGTGTAAGAGTTTCATACTCTTTATTATGTACTCTTGCTAAGATTGTCATTGCAAACATTTGGGCCTAAGGTGTCGATCGAACCTACAACTTTGACGATCTAGGCCAACGCTCTATCGATTGAGCGACACAGGGACAATCGAACCAAGCTTAGGTTTGAATTCGTTCCCAAACTGTAGTGAACAGTTTAGAAGTCGCTTCCGCGCCAGCCCATACACATAGGGGACGAGCTGGTTGATCGAAAATGGACAGGCTAGACAGATTCACGGTGTCCTCTTATTTCTGTTTTCATATTGTGCATGGATGACGCATATTAAATTTAAACTTTGAAGTAGTAACCTCTCCGATTAAAACACGACTATGCAATGGATCAAATTGACTTCAAATGGCAAAACGTCAGTGGCAGATTTTGGAATGAATACATTTCTGACCCTGACACATCCAACCAGAAAATCTTAATGGTGTCGCATGCGAGCATGCTATGGATTAACTAAGAGACCTGACAAGGAATGAGTACCACTAGAGTCCGAAAACTTCATCTTAGTTGTACGCTCATTGGCACATTGGAACAGAATCTTAGAGCAACTTTGTGGAAATTGTCAACCGATTGCGTGTATTCTCACGTGTGATTTTTGCTTGTAGCAGACCTTCTACTGTTATAAGGTTGACAGACCTAGCATGAGGCAGAATAAAAATGGAAATTCTCAGCTTTTACATTTAGTTCAATTTTAAGGTGTTTGAAATATTTCCACGAGCATTCCATGGTTGGTCTTCTTGGTCTGGTTGGTCGCAATGCAGCCGATCCTGTGGAATTGGCATTCGATACAAATTGAGAAGATGTATGGGTGGTCAATGTATTGGAAACTCGAAAGAACTGAGTACCTGCAATTTTGAAGTAATTTTAAAGACACGTATATATGCAATTACAATTGTTTTACATGAAACCTGCAACATTTGAAACGTTTAACCATTCACGATTCAAGAACGGTACGTGTACTATATTCTGCAGTTCTAGTAATATTGGATAACTCGCCTATGCAGCCATATAAAGCAATGGCGTAATAAAACAGACTGAATAAACATAAAGAAATTGTATTGTCGAAATATGCAAACGAGTGTACCACTCATATTTCTTCGACATTAAACATTATTATTATTATTATTATTATTATTATTATTATTATTATTATTATTATTATTATTATTATTATTATTACTATTCTTATTCTTATTATTCTTATTATTATTATTATTATTATTATTATTATTATTATTATTATTACAAGACTAGTGGCTGTGTGACACCAGTTCGGTATAGTTTACCACATGTAACCTGTATACCAGATATGTAGATTTAATCACCTTCTTAAATTGCACAAACCGAATCTAATTTTCAATTCAAAATCAAAACTGATCCTTTTCTTTTAAAAATGCTGTTTATTTTTAAGTTCTATATTCCGTTGCATTGTTTGGTGGCAGAATAAACAAGCAGGCATTATTCCTTCCAGGTGTTTAGCCAAAAGAGCATTATTCCTTCCTTATTATTATTCCTTCATTTAGTACTTTTCAGCGTAAATGTTTACACGTTTTAGCCATTGACGGCCTCAAAATTAGGACACTACAAAAGCATGTCATGTAAAATAACTAGCAATCAGAGGGGAATCAGCCAACTCATACCCTACAAGAACACAATTAGGTCATTTCCTTAAATTTGTGTCCACGTTCACTTGCTCAGTGTTTGGTTTGGTCCACTAATGGGTAGAGCTGCAAACCCCCAGCCAGTCATAATTGGTCTTGTACGCTGTCCCATACTATTTCTTTTGCTCACTCTTTTCCATTTCTATCTGATACTACAGTGGGTTTATTATGTTGGTACGAATCAACTTGTAGCAGACAGGTAGTTGTAGCCTACTGCAGTCTTGTCTCCTCAATTCTAGCTTCAGCCGTCGCATTGAGCATATCACTCTTTGAAATGACATGTCACATAACATTACTGATATTTTGATCTGAAATTGATTCCAAACCTAATTTGCATATTTTATGCTGCTCCAAAAAATCCCCTAAGCTAGGCCATGTGCTAAAGATAGGCCTACAAAATTCAATTCTTCCATAAACAACGTTGTAACGCCATTTTCCGAAACAATAATTCCGTCTCCAGACGGAATAAAAAAAACAATAATTCCGTCTCCAGACGGAATAAAAACAACTCATTTAAAATAGACTCGAATAAACATTTTCCAAGATTTTGAAATATTTCACGTAAGTTTTCAGTTACCCATATTCACTTCGCCGATTTTTTCACGATTCTATGATTACATGATTCGTCGTAGACCCATGTAATTTATTCTGAATCTATAAGGCTACAAAATGGAGTATGTATAAATAGCTATCTAAATTAAAACTATTTCTTTATAAGCTTTCCTATCCCAAATGCCGTGATATGTATTTATTTAAGTTAAATAGTAAGTTAAATATTAATTTGTCATTCATCAAAATTAAAAAAGTTGTTCTTAAAAATCCTTCGCTAAAAGGTGCGCACCATTGAACAATTTTTGTCAGCTAATAGAAGAAGAGTTGCTGTTAACAGAGATACTTCATGTAGCAACTGAAACTTTTATTACAAAACTATGGCGACTTTGAGATCAAATCCGATACTCTAGATGAAGTACCTTTTTCAGCAATCCAAAAATTAAATTTCAAATCTGGAAATTAGAACTATTCTTAATCAGAAGTCCTGGATAAAAGTAAGGTAAAACTAAGTTTTTTCTTTCAAAAATCACACCATCAAAATCCTCCGCAAAATAACACTCACTTTTGAGTTCCTACCCTGATCGCACGGATGGTTCAATTAAAAAAGTTCAAAAAACAAATTGTAAGTTTCATCATTCTCTACAAGTTGACAATGAAAGATACCATTGTTATTGTTATAATAAAAGTTAAGGTAGTTCATTAATATAATTGTTATCGCCATATAAATTGTATAAGTTTACCTTTGAATATACGGCACGATGACTAGCTAAATTGAGTTTTGAAATTTGGCAAAATAATAGCCAAATTTGCATGAGCATGCAATGAGATCGACTGACGAAATATGCAAACTAGGTATCAGCCAGCTAACAACTAAGTCTTAAACACAACACTTGCTGAAAGTTTTTGAGGACTTTGCTTGCTTTACTCTCTATAAATAGTGTATAAAATTGATTCCAGGACTGTCCTGGTGAAGAAAAAGATGGTTTTCGAATGATACAATGCTCTAAATACGATAATCTGTCTATTCATGGTTATACTGATCGTTGGGTTCCTGTACTAACGCAGACTAAAGACCCCTGTGCTTTAAATTGCCAAGCTGTCAAATATGGATTCTCTTTGAAGTTATCACCTGTCGTAATCGATGGCACGCCCTGCATTTCTTCAGATACTACTGCCGAACGGAGTGTATGCGTTGAAGGGCAGTGTGTGGTAAATACAAAAACAATTATTAGTTCAAAATTTATGGGTATAAAGTTTTATCTTAGAGGGTATTCATTCTTAGTATGGTTTTCTTCTTCACTCCTTAACTTTGTAACAGTTGTAATAATTATTAATAGTATTATTATTTTTGGTTGTTAGTAATTATTATTACTAATGTCTGTTAATTACAGCCTTTAGGATGTGACGGGCAATTGTGGTCGAAGAAACGTTACGATGAATGTGGAATTTGCGATGGAAATGGATACTCTTGCAATAAGCCTGTATATATTTGGCGAAAACTCCAGGATTATACTCCATGTGATAAAACCTGCGGTGCAGATCGTAAGAATTTTGCATGGATGTAATTTTGTACTTGCACCAATAATGTTTAAATTACACAACTTATCTATTATGTAATGATACGTTTCTCTTATAATATAATCAGACGTATTTATAAGAAACAAAGCTTATGTGTGAATGTTTGTTGCGTCATGGTTCTAACTAAAATTCATCTCAACAGTAGATATTTCATCTGGGATTCGTTGAAACTATGTAACGTAGGAAGGAAATGAACAAGAAGATCGTGGAATAGATATATAAAGTTGTCAAACTTTTTCGAAAATGTTCATTTTAATTGAAGATATTGGCTGTTTCATTTCAGGATGGCGCGTTGCCGTGGTTGTTTGCTGGGACACGAGATTGCATCGCGCTTCCCCTGAGAGCTATTGTGGCAAAGAAAGGAGACCAAGCACAAAACTTCAAAAGTGTCCTTACGTGCCTTGTCCAGCAGAGTATGTGTAGCTTCTGTTCATTAGCTTTGCTCGAAAGGAGTAAAATGTCCGGGGTAATCTAGGATCAGAAAACGTGCAAAAACAGACCAAATTTTGAGAAGGTCCCTAAATCTGTATTTTGCATACCATCGAAGAGGCAAGCCGGCACAGGATTAGAGATATCAGATAAACCACCAAGACCAAATGTAGCAAACTTCGGGGGTTTCAAAATTTAATGAATTTAAATTCAATTGGAAACTGAAAATTGATTTAGAATTGTATTGTAATGTTCTATTGCCTATTCCTGATGTACTTGTGCATCCATCGGCTATTAGCTGGCATAGCCTCGATAACGTAGTTAGTCTTATTTTGATATATGTAATGGAATTAATAAAATAAGACGTTAAAGTAACCTAAAATTGGCTTCAAAAGAGGTTTCAAGATAATCAGACTATAAGGACTAATTCTCATGCCATGGAATTGTGAAGAAGAAAGAAGATCATCAACATGGAATGTAATTGTCAAATGATGTCCAAGCAATAATTGTATATACTATCATGTTCGTTTAGCTA
>JASAND010008500.1:0-10000 GCA_030248195.1 Trissonchulus latispiculum
AAAGTGAAAAACAAAATAAAGCGATACACGCTACCAGACGACAGCACTAGTCCTATGTTTATACGACTAGAAGCATTCTGGGTAGCTACGCACTATGTGAAGGAAATCTTGCACTTAACACGCAAACAATAACTATATACAACCCGATGACCGTAAAGAATAATACCACTTTTCATTACTGGTCTCATACGTACATCGGGTATACACGTATATCTAATGTCAAGATCTGATCGTAGAGAAAGGCGAAAAGCTGAGTGACTGAGACGTAATAATCATATCGGACTTTTCCAAACCAAGTCCATTTTGCATATACGTATTTTGCTTCAGTTTATCATAAGTGCTTTTTCCCATATCTTTAGCACTTTGTTTGCCCTTTTCATCATTAAATAATAAATCCAAACCATAATCATAATTCTTTGGGGCAATAGTCAATACAGTTCCCATAAAAGCTGACGTATCACTCATTCAGCCACTATTCGCAAGAGCTTTCTTAGATTCCGTTTTGCTTCTGCCATTCTCTAACTGTTCAAAAGAATCTTCACTTGAAGGCAGTACGTATACTTCCATAGTTAAATGTCTTCCTGGAAAATCAGGATCAGGGACACGTATCCACTTTGTCTCTAAATCTTGCTCTTCGTTGAGACTTCTTGTCTCTAAATCTTGCTCTTCGTTGAGACTTCCATTCCGTTCAACCTTTTCAACTGTAGGCTGATTACTTAATACAGGATCAAAAGGTTCATCGTCCAAGGAAGGACCAATCTCAGTTCCAATAAAGTCGACGCAAGGGTCATAGTGTTCCAAATCTTTCACAGCAAGATATACGTTATCATTGAGATCATTGTGTCCTAAAGAAGTCGCTTCATTGCTCCTGTCCAAATGATCAGACTCAAGGGAGCATAAGGTCGAATTTGAAATAGTCGAAACCTGAGACTTTGGAAACGAAACATTATGGTCTATACATTTTCTGCCCAGACTATCTGTCTGCTTCGAAATACCGTAGGACTTATCAAAATTATTCGAAGAAAACTCGTTCAAACAAGCGGATTTACGTTTGGGGTAATATGACCTGTTTCAAAATTTCAGTGGCATATTTTTTGAGAAAAACGCAAGCTATTCCAAAAACAGTTCGAAAACAACAACTTTGGTAAAGGGGCGCGCCTACAAAAAACCCGAAACTGATCACAGTTATGTACGTATGCATAGTATGTGTTGCGCTACAAAACAGATTCGAAAACAACAAATTGTACGTCTACCAACCCAAATCTGACAAAAATACTGCGCTTCAGAAGGAAAAAATCGCAATTGCGCCAGAAAATAACAAAATTTGCTCAAAAACAGAAAAAAGTGAAAATTGTCGACGAAACAACTGGGGAGGAGGCACGCTTTACCCAAATTGGCATAATTACACGAATGCAGCATATATAGTGCATGTACGACCTTCTGTTTGCTTGAAATTGACCAAAACTACCAGTGTTCTAAAGTACGTATGTTTCCAAAAATGTATATATATATATAGGTGTCATTTTCAAAATGTCATAAAATCAGCAGGAGTGAACCAAATGACTTGATCTTCGCACACGTAGGCATAGGTGTATATACCACCTGTTTGGGTTGGGGGGGGGGGAGTAGAAGGTCCAAATTTGGCTCGGGGGACCCCACCCAAATCCGAAATTTGGGGGGGAGGACCCCCCTAAACTGTACCCAAGTTTTTTTAGCTAAAAATGCTCCTTTTTCGATGCACAGTATATGCATTAAACGTACTCAAAAGCTTCTGCCAATAGTTTTCGTATGCGAAAATAGGGCTTGAAAATTGACAAATTTGTACTAAAATATGCCTAAATTAGCTCAGATTGTGGTTTATAATGGCGTATATTACCTTTTAATTGCTATAAATAACCATCTTTAGCTGTTTATAGGTGATTTATAGCCTATTTTTCTAATTTTTTTCAAAAATTCTCAGAAGTTGCAAAAAATGTTTTCAGAAATTTTGCTTTTTTTACTTGGTTTTGACCCAATTTTAGGGGGGAGGGGGGTTTGAGCTCGGCTTGGGGGGGAGTAGTTGAGGTCGGGTAGGGGGGGAGGGGGTCTGGCCTCTCAGTGGGGGGTCTCACAGGGGGTAAACTGTAGCCTGGTACACCTATGCACGTAGGTAAGAAAGAGTCGCGCTTTCTGCTGCTATGCATTGGAGCTCATAGCCAGGTCATGGTCCAGGAGGCGGGTGGGCACTTGTTTAGATGGGGGGGGGGGGGCGATTTTTTCGCCTTGGTCCCCCCTTATGGTTCGAAAAAATTTTTTGTCTCCGATTTGGCTGAGAAGTTGCCCTTAGGGTAAATCGAGGTCGCTGATTTCAAAATCGAATCGAGAGATCGATCCGATCGATCGATCAAAATCGATCAAAAAATTTTTGTCTCTGATTTTCGCGAAAAGTTGCCCCTAGGGTAATTCGGGGGTGGTGATTCCGAATCTGCACTCGAAATTTCATAAAAATCGATCGTTCGCCCGCAAAAATCGATTTTCATCGATTTTTCAAAAATTCGACAATAACTCGATTTTGGCAGCTCGGATCGAAATTTCGACTGCAGACTCCTGGGCTTATTCTAGGGATTTTTTCTTGCGAGGGGGGCTCTTTGGGAGGGGTCCCCTCGGGGGGCGAGTCATTTTTTTGGGGGGGGGCGAAAATTTTTCAAAATTTTTCTAAAAACATGCTAAAAATTGCGCTATTTTTACAGCAATTGCCAAAAATATTTTGCCGGATCCGCTTTGCCATTCGTGAGATTTCTCTGGAGCACGTGAAAAAGTGACAACTTTTATAATTTCCTATAACACATGAAATCTCAACTTTGAGGTGAAATTACTCAATAATCGTAAGACTTACAACTTTAGTTTTAAAAACTCGTTAAAATATACCGTTTGGACAATAAAACATGTAAAAATCAGCGAGATCGGAGAAAGTCGAAAAATGACCAAAAAATGGACCCCTCCCTTAAGGTGGTAGTACCACTACCGGGGTGGACTTTGAACAGATGCTGTGAACTAAATACTTAATGAATCGGCTTGAAATTTGGCGATTTTGTTCTTTATCATGTTTTGCATCAAATGAGCTGATCTACGACGCTGCGGGGACTGGCTTGCTGTCTACACAATAGGAAATGTATGAAAAGCTTTAAATTTAAATATCTCCTTCAATCCTTTATGAAATCATTTGAGATTTTCAGTATATGGTTAGTTTACATATACGCTCAGGCCGTTTTTTTAGGTTTTTGTAAAAGTGAGTTTTCCGTTTTTTAGCGTGTTTTGAAAATTTGTAAAATTTATATCTTAGCGTAGCCTGAGCGTATGCTGATGCAAAACATATTTGCAAGATTTGGTCCATTTTGACTGAAGGAGTGACGAGAAAATCAAAAACAGAGATTCTGTAATTTTTCATTGTTTGCTTTGGTTTTTGAAATTTCCAAAGATTTCAAGCAGCTGCAAAGTGCTTTCTATTAAATAATGCACATAAATAACGCAAAAAGAACCGTTAAAACCCAATAGATTTAATCTAGGGTATACTGTTTTTACTTTACATTATGTGTGCAAACGGTCAACGTAATTCAGCTATATCAGCTATATATCAGCTATTCAGCTTCAACCGCTTGTAACTTTTGATAGAAACCACGTACTGAAGAGATATGCACATCATTTTAAAGCGCTTTTTGCGCTCTTTCACGTAGTTCAGTAAAATTTAATATACGAAACTTAAATAAAATTTTGACTATTTGCGCATGCGCAAAGCCACGACGGTAGCTGCCAATTATGCACTCTCTGACACCAAGGTTTTGCGCAAAGATAGTATGCCAACCAGTTTTGCTTTATCCAATGTTTTGTCAAGATTGCTTCATCCATGGAAAAATTACGTAGAAAATCCCGGTAGTGGTACTACCACCTTAACTAGGACTCGGAAAACCAGCCGAAAACTGCTCTTGAAAACTGCGTTCTCCTGCACTTTGGCTTCAATAATCCAGAAAATGTGTATTCAGTTAACAATATGCGGATTCCTACTACAAATTGCGTAAGGATCTTGGCGTTTGGGTAGATGACAAGTTAAAATTTTCTGAACACTGCTCCAAAGCTGCAAAGGTCTAATGTGATATCATTTAGATCTAGGGATTTGTCATTCTTGCGTGCTATGCACGTTGTGTACGTACGACTTATTGTAGAGTATAATTGTCTACTCTGGAACCCATACATGAAGGTTAAGACATTATCATTAAGACATTATCAAAATGACATTATCAAAATCATCAAAGATCATTTCGTCATTATCAGATCATCATTATCATTATCAGGTTATCAGATTCACATTATCATATCATAACATAACATAACATAACATAACATAACATAACATATCACATTATCAAATCATCATTATCAATTATCAAAGACATTATCAAAATTGAAAAGATTCAAAAACGATTTACCAAACGCATCCCTTGTCTAAGTAGAAAATCTTATGCAAACACTTAAAAATTTTAAATCTTGACAGTTTAGAACTTCGTCGCGTAAAATCTGATTTACCTCAATTCTACCGCATAGTTCACGGTATAAATGGTCTAAAAGTGTACTGAATTTTTCCTGTTACAATAAGTAATAGGCTTCGGGGACATAATTATATGTAAGGTATATACCAAAACTTGCCATTGAAACGAAAAAAAAATTTCTCAGTAATCAGTATTTTTAGAATCGCAAAAATTAGGAGAATCTTTTAAAACGCTTTTTGTTTAAGTTTGAAGACTTTAAAATTCTCCTATTGTGTACGGTGCAACTGTGAAAAATGTCAATTTTAGAAAGTTGGCAAAGTCCGTTGGGGGACTTGTCTTACCCCCACCCCCCAGAAGTTCTGAGTTGGGGGACGGCGAAATAAACTATACTGCGTTATTGGGGCAGCCCAATAACCTATTTTGCAGTAAATGTTAGGTATATTTAGGGTAGGATCCCAGCCCCCCCCAAGACGGGAGAAAATTTTTAAAATTTTTGTAGTTAGGAAAATTTTTGTGGGTTTTTCCACGAACCTTTGTGCCGAGCTTTCTCGATACTGAGAAACCTTGACACAGAGGAAGGCAACAGAAGCTGAACTTGGAGCATAATTTGCAAAATTTTTGTAAAAATTGCCAAATATTGGTAATTTTTGTACCCCCCCAAGGACAAATTTTGTCAAACTTTTGCAAATGTTTGCTAAATAAAATTCGTGTGTGCTCCCAAGTATCGTATAATTTTTCGGGACCCGTAATTGCTAAGATTTTGGAATTTTAGGCACTTTTTAGGCAAAATTTTGACCCCCCCCTAACCCCCCAAGGGGCAAAATTTCGTCGAATTTTTGCAAATTTTTGGCTGAATAATTTTTCTGGGAACATCCCAAGCTTCGTATAATTTTTTGGGGACCCATAATCGCCAAAATTTTTAAGTTTCGGAAATTTTAGGATAAAATTTCGAAACCCCCAATTGACCCAAAAATCGATTTTTGAACGATTTTTAGGCCGAATTGCTTCAGATAACGACCGTCCTAGGCGCAAAATGTCGTTCTAGGAGGATTTCTGACTAATTTTCGTGTCAGAAACGTCATTTTGAGTTTATTTTGTACCCGCCCACCAATCCCCTAATTACCGATTTTGGAACATATATTGTTGAAAGTTTTGACAATTATCAACGCAAATGTCCTTGATAAAAATATTCCCACCGCCACCCCTACTTGTGATTTAGTTAGGAACGTTTCGTTTTGCAATTGAAACAAGTGTGCCGACGATTTCGCAATTTTTTGCGTATATAAGGCCGTTTGAGGCAAAAATTGTGTTATTTTCGACGAATTTTTTTAGATTTTTTGTATTTTTGGGTAGATTTGAGGCGAAATTCTGTTTTGTGTGCGCGTAAGCATTAATTTCCAAGCAGACGCATATTGTGTTGGTCTTGTTTTCGTGGAAAAAATGCATTTTTAGACAGATTTTTGACGAAATTTTGACATTTGGAAACATACGTACTTTAGAACACTGGTAGTTTTGGTCAATTTCAAGCAAACAGAAGGTCGTACATGCACTATATATGCTGCATTCGTGTAATTATGCCAATTTGGGAAAAAAGCGTGCCTCCTCCCCAGTTGTTTCGTCGACAATTTTCACTTTTTTCTGTTTTTGAGCAAATTTTGTTATTTTCTGGCGCAATTGCGATTTTTTCCTTCTGAAGCGCAGTATTTTTGTCAGATTTGGGTTGGTAGACGTACAATTTGTTGTTTTCGAATCTGTTTTGTAGCGCAACACATACTATGCATACGTACATAACTGTGATCAGTTTCGGGTTTTTTGTAGGCGCGCCCCCTTTACCAAAGTTGTTGTTTTCGAACTGTTTTTGGAATAGCTTGCGTTTTTCTCAAAAATATGCCACTGAAATTTTGAAACAGGTCATATTACCCCAAACGTAAATCCGCTTGTTTGAACGAGTTTTCTTCGAATAATTTTGATAAGTCCTACGGTATTTCGAAGCAGACAGATAGTCTGGGCAGAAAATGTATAGACCATAATGTTTCGTTTCCAAAGTCTCAGGTTTCGACTATTTCAAATTCGACCTTATGCTCCCTTGAGTCTGATCATTTGGACAGGAGCAATGAAGCGACTTCTTTAGGACACAATGATCTCAATGATAACGTATATCTTGCTGTGAAAGATTTGGAACACTATGACCCTTGCATGGACTTTATTGGAACTGAGATTGGTCCTTCCTTGGACGATGAACCTTTTGATCCTGTATTAAGTAATCAGCCTACAGTTGAAAAGGTTGAACGGAATGGAAGTCTCAAAGAAGAGCAAGATTTAGAGACAAGAAGTCTCAAAGAAGAGCAAGATTTAGAGACAAAGTGGATACGCGTCCCTGATCCTGATTTTCCAGGAAGACATTTAACTATGGAAGTATACGTACTGCCTTCAAGTGAAGATTCTTTTGAACGGTTAGAGAATGGCAGAAGCAAAACGGAATCTAAGAAAGCTCTTGCGAATAGTGGCTGAATGAGTGATACGTCAGCTTTTATGGGAACTGTATTGACTATTGCCCCAAAGAATTATGATTATGGTTTGGATTTATTATTTAATGATGAAAAGGGCAAACAAAGTGCTAAAGATATGGGAAAAAGCACTTATGATAAACTGAAGCAAAATACGTATATGGAAAATGGACTTGGTTTGGAAAAGTCCGATATGATTATTACGTCTCAGTCACTCAGCTTTTCGCCTTTCTCTACGATCAGATCTTGACATTAGATATACGTGTATACCCGATGTACGTATGAGACCAGTAATGAAAAGTGGTATTATTCTTTACGTTCATCGGGTTGTATATAGTTATTTTTTGCGTGTTAAGTGGAAGATTTCCTTCACATAGTGCGTAGCTACCCAGAATGCTTCTAGTCGTATAAACGTAGGACTAGTGCTGTCGTCTGGTAGCGTGTATCGCTTTATTTTGTTTTTCACTTTTTTCCTTTTCGTAGTACTTTTGGTCGATCTTTGCTAATCATTAATCTTAATTACTTGAAAGCTTACTTTTGTGGAATTGTTTTTGTTGAAAGCAGTTGTTTTGTTATTTTGCTAATCGGAAGTGCATTTAAAACGCAAGCAATTTATTAGTTACTTAGTTGTCATTTTTGAAGAGGAAGAAGAAGTACCTTTTACGAGGATTATTATATACTTGCATTCTTAAAACGCCTCATTATTTTGTTTCAAGGAAGAATCTTGGGTTATTAATTTGGAATTAGCTTGCTATATTATTACTAGTATTTTGTGCTTACGGATTAAGTGAAGTCACCTTTTGTATTGTTAGTCAGTTTCGACTTTTGTTTGTTAATCAGAGTTACGGTTTTCGATTCTATATTAATTTTGCATTTACCTATTCTATTTCTTTATTTTGCATTTTTGTATTTTGAATTTTGTAATTGTTGTTAACAGTATTAATATGCATATACAGCAAAAAGCCCAAAAAGAAAGATGCTGTAAATAGAGACGCAGAGAAAATTAAGACATCTAAAAAGAGGTAAACGAGTTCTATATATATAATAAAAGGACCAATAAAAACAAGATGCCAGCGACTATATATAAGTGTATTCGTACCTAGGAGTTTTCTTTGTTTTGTTATTTTTTGTACTGTATTGGGCAAGCTAATTCTAGAATCTATGAAGCTTCTTTATTCTTAAGTTTTGTGTTTTTCTTGTAACTTTGTATTTTTTCACTGTATTCTATATTTGCTTTGTGTCTTTAGCAGTAGATTAGAATAGTATTCTTAAACTTTATCTTTATTTTTAACACCTAATTCAGCTCAAGCCATAACGGGTGTACAAAGAAGTTATTTTTGTATCTTTTCCTTTCACTTCTATCTTGAATTTAGTTTAAAAGCTCGGACTTAAAAAGGGTACTCAAGATGTATTTATGTATTTGGTGTAATTAAGTAGTTTTCTATTTGGAGTGGAGCTTTAGTTATTTGTAAAAACGTGATTTTGTAAAACTTTAGAAAATCTTTTCCTTTCACTTTTCTATCTCTATCTTTTCTTTTTCTATTGAATCTTTCTTTAAAAATCTTAGAATCTCTTAGTGGATAATACGAGTACCTTGTGGTTGTGAATGCTTTATATCTTTCGGATTTGCTGCTATCGTCAATCTCTACGGTACTTTCCAACGGTTCTCATTTGCTCAAGAGACAAGGCGTACCATCCGCTATTATATCAAAGAACTGTCAATTAAACTGCCATAATTTTGCCTTTTGAAATTTAACAGTCATATTTTCATTGTCTTTAATTTTTGTGCTTTATATTTTGTCTTTAATCTGTTAGTACGTATAGTATTTTTCTGTTTTCTGTCTATCTTTCTGTGTTTAGTTTTGATTTTGTATAGATTTGGAATTATTTTTGGTTTTGTCAGGGAATATATGTTGTTTTGTATTTGTATTCGTAGGCACTCATGTTTTTTCGCCAGGGAATGAATCGATGAATCGTTAATTTGAAATAGTTGTAGTTGTACTTGTGATTTAGTTACTTTAAAATTGCTATCTTTCGGACAAACTAAATTATTGAATTTTTGTAAACTTTAGATTTTTAATGTTATTTCCTTCCTCATATCAATAATTAAGGTCGAGCATATTGGCCTGGGTACCCACTTTGGTTCTGGAGGCTGAGAACCAAAGTTTCAAGTTCAGCCTGCGCAAAAGAAACTTGGGGGTCCAAATTTTTTACATAATAACGCTATGGACTATTCTCTATTTATGCATGAAAATAAAAATTTCCTAGCTACATCCTGAGATCAGAACCGGTGGCGATTTTTTTGTGAATTCGTTCCCAAAAGTTCCCCGGTAGTCAGGTTCCCAATAAATCGGTGACAAAGTTTCCAAGAAGAACCAGTGCCAGATCTCCCAGGTACTTCGTCCGTTTCGAGCCAAATTTGGCACATAACAAGTAGAAGACCATAGTAATATAATGTATCAGTTTGGGTTTTATAGCTTATCTGGTATAGCCAGAGTGCCAGCTAGAAGCCAACCACGCCGAAACAACAAGTTTCGACATGGTGTTGGAAAAATTGTTTCAAAACCACATCGGAAAACCCGCTGGTCCCTAATTGTGGTTGGTAGGTTAGGTGCCCAAGTATATACTCAAGATACCACATATCCCAGCCCTACTGGCTCCTACGCTGCGACCTGATTTTTCCCATTCCCAAATTCACGAATTCCCAAAAAAGCCAGTTCGGACGTTGCAAAAATAGGTCACAGCAGCCACTGTAATTGTTTTTCTGGTGAGATTAACGCTGTTTAAGAACTTTTTACCCCCAAAACACCATAATAACTTATATTTGGAATCTTTGAGGTGATTTGACTGTCTCAGACAGCCTGAACCTGGTCCGGGCCCAAGTTGGTCTCTAAGTACTGGACTTGGCCAAAAACTGATATTTACAGTGTAAATAATGCTTGAAACGCGAATTCCTAGTTATGAAAGGGT
>JASAND010008500.1:12500-39920 GCA_030248195.1 Trissonchulus latispiculum
CCAACTCCAAGCATTTAGTTATTGGATAACAAGCAACTGGCAAAACTGACGAGAACTATAGCACTCAACAACAGTAATATGCAAATGACAGGAATTTGATTGTAGTAAAGCTCATTTGCATATTAACATAAACAGAAAGTGAATAAACTCTACATCTTACTCACCAGGTTTATTCCCTCTCCATAGTTTGAACAGTAGCCCAGGAGGATGTAACAAAGTAGCTGATGGACTGTCAGTCTTTCCAACTTTACAAAACCTTGCTATTGTGAGTTTAATCCGGACACTATTGTTGTGGCGAGTCTGTTGTCCTTGCTCGTTTGGCTAGTTATCTAATTGCGTCACAATTCCCAAAGTCACTCTAGGTAAGGTAGTTCTGTGTTAAGTTAGTTTCACACTGATAACGTTACACACTGAACATATATTTAAGACAAATGACGTTGATGCCAAAGCCAAACGCTTTACAATCAGTTTATATATATATAATTAGTTTTGACAAGTCAGTACCATTGCATAATCGAATGTTCAACAAAACATTAATAAGCCGTTATCTAAGAAAAGTGACTTCCCTGACATTATTTAAAATTGTAGATTGTTTGTGACACGTTGTTTATTTTAGCACCCATTAGATGGTTTTATCAAGACAGTCAGTTAAAGTAACCATAAGTGAAGTGATTATATAAAAGCAGTCAATTTGCTGTAAAAATTTCAATTTGAAAGCTGCTCTTGTCACCGGCTGGAACACAATTTTCCCACAAAATGGCAGATTTAGATTCGGCTTTTGAAAAGACTGCTGAGTTCGGTCGATATCAAATCCTATTCCTGTCTTTGCTTTGTGTAATGACCTGTTTCCAAGATAGTTACTGTAATCTTTCATGGATATTCATGATGTATACGCCGGACCACAAGTGTCACCTTTCTACAAAGTTTGTAGCAAACTACACTGACCTTGGCTTTGCGGTAGAAGCAGCTCAATGTTCGATTAAGCTGAGACATAACCTAACCTTGCGTGAACAGGAGATGCATTGTGTGGATGGTTGGGATTACGAGGAGGGTGTCTTTGGCAACTCACTGATTTCTCGTTGGGATTTGGTTTGTGACAAAGCAATTTATGCTAAAACTGCCATTGCTGTCAGTGGCGCTGTGACCATATTTGGCTGCATGTTTCTTTCTTGGGTGATGGACCAGTTTGGAAGAAAGGTTGCCTTTTACACTATTTTGATTTTATACGTCTGCGGTTCGTTCTTCTCCCTGTTCGCTCCCAATCTCGTAATCTATACCCTAATTCGTGCCGTGGCGTCAGTGACCGCTATCAGTTCTTGGAACGTTGGCTATATTTGGGGGCAGGAAATTGTTGGTCCGTCCAAACGTACGTTAACGTCCACTATATACTGTGTATTTTATGCAGCCGGTACTGTCAGCATCGGGGGTCTGGCTTACTTGTGCCAGGACTGGAAAAATTTTGGTCTGATTATATCCTTGCCATTTTTGGTGCAACTGGGCTTTTATTGGTTCCTCCTGGAATCGCCAAGATGGTTGTTGGGAAAGGGAAATTGTGAACAGGCTAGGATGAACTTTCAAACGATCATGAAAAGAAATGGCATCAATCTTTCCGAGGCATCTGTTTATAGACTTTTCAGTGGAAACGCCACATCTTCCAAGAAAGGTATCTTGAGGAATTGAAATTGGATAGTTGTATCTTGTGAGTGTCAGATGTTATTAAGCAACTGTTATGCTGCAGTTACAGTACGCCCATTTACATTGGCCTTGAGTGCACTGGAATGCTCAAATTCTGCAGACGTACCCTAGCCATTTCAGTTTGAGTTAAAACTAGTAGATATTATTACCTTTTGCTGAAAACCGTCTAATTCCGCAGACACAATTTTCAATTACTCCATTGAGTCAAATTTCTTTGTTGTTGCTAGTTCAACTTATAGTTTTAAATTTTTAATCTTTGTCTTTCACCGTGCTTGTCGCTTTTAATTAGTGTATTGGTATTGGTGGAAGCAGGTGCGATTGTTCCTATGTCAATCTCGTATTCAATTACGCGCCATACAGTTACGTAATCTCAGTTGTACTGATCAGTTCTGGGTGTTGGCCGGATTCTTCGTCGGCCACGCCAATTGGCTTGGCTGCACTTTGGTGGCCGGAGCAGCCCATGGCCAATGACCGGCTAGCTTGCAGTTTTCAGGCCCAGTTGGGAATTTTTCTAGTAAGTCGGAAGAAACTGCTGAAATCTTACTGGTTTTCTTTGATTGTTAAGAGTTGGAGCCAAATTGCTCGGCAAAGTCTCGGCCAACGACCAATCGCTTGGCCGGCCATTGGCAGCACCGGCCAACGCCCAACACTAAGTGCGGATGTCTTCATTGCTCCTCCGCAGCGTTCAAACTTTTAAAACGCAGTTTTGAAGTAGTAGTAGTTTTGTTTAAGCAATTAGGAGTGATGCTTATGCAACTGATTTACAAAAACTCTAGAATAGTTGTGACTACTGATTGCTCTCTTCACATCAAGTCATGTACTGAGTCGTCGGGGAGAGCAATGTATTTGTAAAAGTTTGCCCCTCCGCCTTACAACATTCCAATTTGCTGGCAGGGTCAGTCATTAGCGTGCAGAGGAAGGACGTATCGGTATCACGCTTGCATTGCATCAAGCATGACGCTGGTGTTGTGATACTATTACGGATTAAGTATTTTGCCGTGGTTACCCTCGCCGCTATTTAATCAAAGCAATTAGTGGTGTCATATTTCAAACGCCTGCTGGGATTAGGTTACTGTGTGACTGAGTCAGGTAGTTGCCATTTCCTTCTTGCCAATCGAGTAGTTTAGTTTACAAAACGATAACAATTTCTGGCAATATTGCTATTGTATACAAGAAGTGTGTGTCTGCGGAATTTAAGAAGCATTCTGTGTACTCAAGACTGAGAAAGTGTGCTTATACGGATAACCAATTGCTATCCGTCCCTGAGTCACCAACATGGTAGAAAAATATTATATCAATAGGTTTAATTCTATGAGCACATCGCTTAATTTTAAATGGCATTTGTTGGAATTATAGCAGATTTGCCAGATAAGAAACCAAATGTGTTGGATCTATTCAGGGGACGCCAGTTGAGATGGAAAACTCTTTTGATGACTGCAATATGGATTGGGAATGCTTTAGTTTACTTTGCCATTGCTTATAACACTGAAAACGTCAATGTTAATTTCTATGCGATGTATGCATTACAGGTAAATTATATATAAGTGCTACATAGGACGTAAGCATAGCATTATTAGATTTGACATTAAAGACCTCAGGTATGAGATTATGCTGCGATACCTATACTGGAAACTATATAGTTCAATTATCAGTCGAAGAAATATAGAAATAGCTTATGAACGTTTTTTGAAATTCAGGTTGAACCGCTTTGACTTTCTGCCACCAAAAACGTCACCGCCGGCCGACTGTTGGCCGTTCTGGGTCGCCGGCCGGCAGCCAATCTACATGTTTTGCAGTGTCTAAATAAAATCTGAGCTGGAAAATTGCAAATAATTTATATTATGCATTACAAAGACAATAAAAACGGTTTTTACTTTATATATTTTGATTGAATTTACATTCACTCTTTTAGTTGCTTTGTAAAAATTCGTTGCTCTGCCAAAATTGCTGTCTTGGCTGCAAATATCTGTGCTAGGCTTAGGGCTCAACAACCTGTCCGACAGCTGAACGGCCAGACAGTCAGCTGGGAAAAGTCTCTAGCGGCTAGACACTGATTTGGGGTTGACTATAATGACTGACTGATTATGATTGAAAAGGGAGTTCATTGATATTTCAAAATACCTATTATTGTTGTCAGGTTTATTAAAAGATTACCTCAACCGAACTGAATAATTTTTGTATGGTTATAAAGCTAGTTTTCAGCAGCAATATGATATAAATATGGTTGCTGTACGACTTTCCTTGCTCTGGTATTTAGTTTTTTGAAAACATGAAAACAAAATTTGCAAGATGTCAGCGTTGAATGTTTACAAGTTGAGATGCCTTCCCGAGATTTCGACCTTAATGTTTTTAGCATATTGCAGGCTGAATACATTAGAAAACGTTCAGCGTCTTATCTTCCTATATTAAACACCTGGTGGTGATACTCAGAAATTGTCACACTCAGGGAGAGTTTGATGTGCTGACAATGACAACTTTTTGGCTTGTGGACTCCGAAAATATTTTTAGGTTTTTAACTTTATTTTTGTGCATTTTAGGGTGCAATGGAGGCTCCTGCAAACTTTATTAATTTAGCAATACTCAATCGCGTTGGTCGAATATTTGTAATATTCTCTGCCATGGTAATTGGTGGAGTTTGTTGTTTGCTAACGACTATTGCAAGTCTGCCATCAAGTCTAGTAATGATTTTTGCACTTGTCGGAAAGCTTGGAATTTGCTGTAGCTACATTGGAATTTATCAGGTAAATACAAAGACTGGTATGAAGGTAGTTTTGAAATAACCATTCAATTTCAATCACTGTGCTTGAATGATCAAAAATTATTCAATTAGCTGCAAAGTGCGAAAGCGTGGGTGGTAAGTGGTCCTGATAAGGACATTAGAAACTTCAGGCTCCTGTTTTCGAATATTTTTTGTAAACGAGTACAGGAAACTGTTTTGTTAAAAATTTACCTTTGCTACCCAAAAATCAGCAACAATAAAACAACACCATGCAAAGAATTTATTTCTTTCTGGTAAAAAAGAGATAACGCGAACGCCTACTTTTTTCATAGCAACAATGTAACAACAGGTGGCCAATTTAATAAAACATATTGCAGGTTAACAAGTACGGCCGCCAGCACGGAATTTCGAATCCAAAGGATCCACTCATCCAATTTACTTAAAACTTTATTTATCAAATTTGTCTGTTGCCAACTGGCAACAATCAAATTCAATACTATATATAGGTTGATACGATAGTATCCAAAATCCTCCTGTAATTGTATCAGTTTTATCCGAGATTTTCAAGGAGTTGGCCGTCCAGAGGGGAAATCCTGTGAATGGAGCTGACGGGTGGTCATGACGCGGTCAAAGCATCGTGATCATTTCTGCCCCGGCAGTAGCCTTGCCTTCGCCTCGCCTATAATCGCTTATGCAATTATTCAACGTCCCAAGCAAATTTGGTCTGGCGTTACCACTCCTCGCGAAAGCAACGGGGATGTGGCTGCACAGGAAAAAAGTTAACAAGCTACGCTCTTATTTAAGTTTAAATAAAAGAAATTTCTAAAGAAAGATTCTTGTGGAAGAAAAAAGAATCTTTCAAAAGAAAGAAGGAAGAAAGAAAGTTAACACAAAGGTCAAGTGTAATTTAAATCCCGGCCTCCTTCCCTGAGTGCAGTTGCTGCACATAATGCTTTTGCTTAAGGTGCTGGTATCCCTTTGTGCAGTGCTTTTGTGGGTATATTTTGAAACGCTATAACTTTCGCAATTTTGCGAGTTGGAAAGAGCTTTATACATCATTTTAAAGCTTATAATATGTAGATTCTCATAAAAGTACGAAACTAGCAAAATTGGCAAAAAATAGCAAAAATTGACTGACATACTAACATCTTACAGGCAGAATACAGGCCAAAAATTTTTGAACATCGATTTCTCAAAACTGTAGAATCGGCCGAAACTTTTTCATGTGCTGTTCTCTAAAGGACATGTGGGCCGAGGGACATTTTTTTGGATTTGGCTCAGCAGGTCTTAACGGTCAAGAAAATCCACTAAATGTGCGGTGACACGAAATTTCGCAACTTTGCATTGCGTTTTTTCGAAACTGGAGATGTTTTAGCTCAAACCAAGAAAAATGTCCCTCCGCAATAGTGCGAATTCTCATCCTGCCAAAAATCACGCCAATCGATTGGGTAGTTTTTGAGAAATCGATGTTCAAAACAAAATAATCGCAATTTTGCCAAAATCGTTTTTCTGCCAAATCTCTAGCTTAGAGCAACAAACTCCGGCTAATAGGCATTGATAAAATGTGCAATGAGACTGTGTATCGATCGAGTATAAGTAAACCGAAATTGTCCATATGATTTTGCAGTAATTTTAAAAAAACTGATTTTCTCGAAAACGGCCATTTTTGGACCCCAAAAATCGTTTTTTGCTTATACTGACTTAACCACTAGAGATAGCTCAAAAGTTGTAAAAGCAAAAATGTTCATTTCTGTGCACTCTATCCAGCCATACCAACCAATCCGGTGTCTCGACTATGTACTGAGAGAATAATGGCAAAAACCAAAAATTTCTTATCTTTGCACCTAAAAATGCGGGACTGGTCCCAGAATGTTAAAGAGCACCGAAATAGTATATTTGGAAAGTTTCATCCACTTTCATAAAGAAATAAAGCCTATAGGGTCAAATTTACACAAAGCGATACCAGCACCTTAAATGTGTGAGCCGTCAATCAAAATTTCGCCTTTGCATTAATGTGTCTGTTTTGAAAGAAGAGTGAAAGAAATATTATTGTGAAAGAAAGAAATAAACTTTATTTTGAATTCTTTCTTTTAACTTAAATAAGAACTTATGTGCTGTAACAGTTGTTGTCTAGTCTCTAGTCTCTAGTCTTGTCGTTCAGTGAGAATTAACTAAACCATTTACTTACACTGCAAGTGCCGTAATACATGAGGCCGATCCGATACCAGAAATAACCACTTTCATAAAAATTAATAGGATTACAACAAAACTTGTAACTTGCTACTTGCAGTTGAGGTACAAATGTGCAAATACCACTTGAACTTTTATGGAATTCTTAACCGGTGAAACGTAAATCTGCATGTTGACTTGCAGATAATGAAAGCAGCATGTTTTATGCTTTATGAAATTAAACTCAGATCTTGTCTTCAGCTTGCCCAAGTTGTGCTACTGTGGTGTGGTAACACTATTTTTATGCTCTGGCATGTCGAAGCGCATATATTAATTACTCGTTTAATTTCGACTTCCTTGTGTGTTTAAAAACCGTAACCAAATAAAAATTAAGAAACAAATAGGTATTCAAATTCCATTATTGCGTATTGTGTTAAGGTTGCCTGTGAACTCTACCCTACTGTTGTAAGAGGAGTTGGCAATGGATTTTCCTCTGTTATTGGAGAGATGACTAAAGTAATCATGCCATACGTTGTTCACTCTGCCAGCCTTTATGCTTCACTACCTATGTTGATCATGGGCACTCTATCCATTTTTTGCGGAAGCCTGAGTCTATTTCTTCCAGAAACATTAGGGCTGCATATGGCTCAGACCTTAGAAGAAGCTGAAACTCATGGAAAAGTGGGAATGCCTGCTCTGAAAAGCCACTGGGAGCGACTAAAGAGAGGATGCCGATGTGTTAAGGACTGCTCCGTCGTTAGCACGAACTCTGACAGTGATGAAAATTCGAAGGACACAGAATGTAGAAATGAACTTTTGGCAGCTGCTCTTCCTAGCAATGTCTGAGCAAGCAGCTACGATACTCTCTAAAAGCGATCGACTTGCTAAGGAGAATAAGCTTGCCAATTTGGTTGTGTGGTGTATACTGTGTGTCATACTGTTTCATTATACTGAATTTGGTGGTACGTCCCGGCATCGAAGCCAAAGAGCTCAGGAATTTTCCCAATTGTTTGCAACTATAATTAACTATAGCTGTATGCAGCTCTACCGGCCGGCTGGGCCTGCCGGCAGGCAGCGCAGGGTTCGCAATAAGCCTCCAGGTAAACAACGCCGCCATGCTGAATACACAAAAACAGATTTAATTAGGAAATTTTCTGCTACAAACGCTTGCACCCTGTACTGCGGCAAAGATTTTCCAAAGTGCGTTACGTTTGGCTTCAGTCAAAATTTCAAAATGATTTGTGTAATCAAGTTATACCTGTTATTTGCTCTTACCTGATCTGAGCGTTAAACGAATCTACCCGATCATTCTACCTGCTCAAAAGTGCTGCAATGCTGAACTGGATTGCTAAGAACGAAAATAACTCCAACCTCCTTGTAGATGCATTTAGGTTTGGTTCTTCTTAAACTTGTTCACCAACACATATATAATCAGAGGCTATTCCCAATGCGTTCTGAGACCATTCGCAACTTGGACGGCCTATATTTGAATTTAGCAGCTCATCCAGCTCGTAGCTTACACCTACCTTCTTTGAAGTTGCTTCCAACAATTTACAGAATTGCTCCGGATTGCTGAGTCAGGATACCTACCGAGACAGCTTCAAACATATTCGAAACATGTTGTGTATTTACATTTAGCTGTAAACTTGTTCCGATTCTACCGAACATTTTTTAAATATTTTCGCTGATTTTGGCTGTTTGATTTCTGCCGCAGAATCAAAACTCAGTCTCATATAATCTTCCTACAGGAGTACAGGCGATGGCATCCATTACTAAAATCTTTCAGGTGGGCTCTGTGCAAATCTCATCCGATGCCTGCTTCGTATATACTCCATCGAGATTGTAGGCCGCCCTTGCATACCTTTAATTTATTACTTTTCAGTCCGGTTCACCTGTCTCAATCGTATTTGGCTTGTCGTGAGGCATATGTCAGGTGTTGCTTGTCGCTCAAGCGTTGATAGGTTAACAGCTTGTAGCGATAAAAGTGCCGTAAGGAGTTGAAAATGCTTTAAATTTAGTCGCGTGTCTCGTGCCTCTAGCCTATGAGGTGTGCGCTCTGGCTCATAAATAAGGCAGTGAAATATTGTGACAGTACACAGTCACTATACGACAACCACCATGCAACATGCTACAATTCCTACGCGGCATGCGACATACTACTTGCGATACGCGACAGCGATGGAACCGGGTCACCGGGTCACCGGGTCACCGGGTCATTCGGGTCACTTTTTGGACCGGGTCACCGGGTCACCGGGTCAAGAGCTTCTACCCGGTCTTGACCCGGTTTTCTGAATTTACCTCAAGTTTTAGAAATTTTTGGCTTACCAAACTAAAATTTTAGGTTAAATTTTTGTTTGATGTACAATATTAGTTTGCTTTTTTTCTACATTTTAGTCTTGAGCACTTTCGCAGCTTGAGGTTATTTGAATCTGTCAGTCTCTGGCAAATTATTGTTTAGCTTTTTAATTTTAGCTATATAAGTTCCATGGTTATTGCATAACTCTATTTAGTACAATATGGTTTGCAGTTTATTTTCGCAACCAAGGTAACCGTTGAATTGAACAATTTAATTTAATTTAACTCACTACGTAATGATCAAATTTTTAAAGCACTCCGTGCTTTTAGACAAGTACTCATATTAGACCCTGCGCAAAATTTCGCAGACGGATAAATTATTGGTTTTATAGCTAATTTCTGTATAAATTTAGAAAATGCTACAGCTATACTATTAAACGCATTTCAAGAAAACCTAGAGCAAACTTATGTATGTCATAGTTATTCTTTTCAAAGTGGTTATGGAACATGGACGCCAAAAATTTAGCGAAAATCGAAAATTTTTTGCAACTTTTGGAATTTTCTGGAAAACCGGGTCACCGGGTCACCGGGTCACCGGGTCAGGGCTCAACCGGGTCACCGGGTCACCGGGTCAAGCTTAAGTGACCCGGTTCCATCACTGATACGCGACACGCAACAAGAGACAGCGACAGCCTGTGAATCGGGCTTGCATAACATTACATTGCTTCTATCCGCTCGGATTATTCTACACCTGCACCGGAAATATTTGCCCTACCCTGTCCGAAATTGTTTGCTCCATCTATATTCCAACTGATTGCTTGTGATAGGGCATATGCAAATGTTGAGCGTCTTTACTATAGATGAATTTTCAATAAGAATTAGCTCAAGGTAACTTTGACTGTTTGATCAGCTACTGTTCTCAGATTTAACGAATTTGCTACAATCGTGAAACTTAGCTATAGAAATTTATTAAATTTAAATTTACCTTTTTATTCCGCCTGGAGGCGGAATCATTGCCGCGAGTTGTAGCCATGCAAAGCACATGCTCCTATAAGATAAACTGGATTAATTTATATGTTTTACATGTGAGGCTAACTTTTTTTATCCGTGGGGGGCCTGATAACCATCTGTTGTGGTAAAATTCTTTGCAATTCAAGAGAATCCCTTTCCCTTAGATTTAAATTGATTTTAAATTATTTTACAGAATTTTAGAGCGCAAGAGGACTTCTTTTCACCTTATTCCTTTATTTCCAGCCCCCAACCCCTTCCTATCAAATGCGTTCAACCAATTTTACAAATACTCACTAAATATGCAAATTAGTCTTTCTGATTTGTGGAACACTCTGACCAGAAATCTCATTGTGAGCAGTGCATACTAATGCACTGAGTTCAATATTCGATTTGCACAGCTTTTTAAAGTTTGTAGTGAATAATAAGGAAAGAGGCAACGACAAAACTATTTAAGTATATAAAGCCCAATTTGTAGCGTTCGTCCGCCTTCAGGGAACACAAAATCATCTGAATTTTTTAAGTTTGATCGTTTGGCCGGATATTGTTGGCTTGGGTTCCATTGAAGACTGTCCAGCAAAGCCTGTGTTGCTGAACTATCTCCAATGCAACTTACAAAAATTACAATGGCGGAAAAACAGCTAACATAAGTTCAGTTCAAAATCTCATCAAAGGTAACATGAATCTGACATGATTATGATTTAACATGGACGAATTAAAGGATAATTCAAGAGGATTTTGAGTTGCAATGGTAGATTTTTCTGTTTTGATAATGTTCACCATCACCAAATAATTTTTCAACTCCGTTGAGAGAATCACCATACAGTTGACGTCTTATTCGACGCTTTTTAAAAATTTGTAGAATGTTCTTATAGTAGCTAGAAAGCAGCGAAGATAGAGTTGGTGCATATTCTGAACTTGGATAGTCTTCAAGGTGAAGGCTAGGTATTAAAATCCCCTATAGCTTATATATGCTCATTTCGGAAAGGTGGCAAAAGGTTAGCAGCGTTCCTTGAGACAAACCCCATAATTACATTTCTTCAGTAGTAAGTATCGGCTCCACAGCGGAATATTGCCCCTTTTGGGGGCCAATTTGTTTATTTTATTGGCAATATGCGTGTTTGTATTGGCTGTAGTATTCTATTAGTAGTAGCACGTTGGACAGCTACGGTGAATTGCAAGCAGCGCGGCAGATAGTAACCCACGATAAAATGTAGTAGGGCACACCGTGGACAATAGGGTACACCATAGCTCGGACAAAATGTAATAGGGTACACCAATCCGCGGATAAAATGAAGTAAATAATGAAGTACACCTCACCCCACTAAAGAAATTTAGAAAGCTTGAGCCCGAACCCAAAACAGGCCCGGATGACTGCACTATTGGTTGTGATGTGAAAGTAGTGTGTGAAAATGCATAATCAATACCAAAATTACAGAATTATGTTTATCTAAACACAAGTTAATATTGTCATAGGTTTATGTGTCTTTACTGTTAATATTTAATCTTTCAATAACATCATCTTTTTCATCATCTGCAGTTATAGCCATGCATTGCATAGTTCGCAGTCGTTTCCAGTGACTTCGAACAGCAGGAACTCCAATCTTGCCATGTATCTCGGCTTCGTGAAGACTTTCAGCCATATGCAGCTTCAATGGCTCTGGAAGCAACATACTAGTGCAGCCGCAAAGCACTGTTAGGGCACCCATGATTATCATGGGCAATGAAGAGTGTATGGTAGCTGTGTGTATAACATAAGGCATGATAACTTTAGAAAGTTCTCCAACAAATGAAGTAAATCCATTGCCTACACCTCTGACCACAGTTGGGTATAATTCGCATGCAACCTTAAATATCATAATTAGCAGTTTACTAAAGTGCATATTAAAAAATTAAGTCAATCATTGCTTTAGGTATTAATGGCTGTTAGTTGGTAAGGTAAACGACGTAGAATTATTAATTAAGCATTACTGTCAATAATTGTTAAAGACCATTACTTGAGCTATAGTGACGAAACTGCAGCAGATTCCCAGTTTTCCAACAAGCGCCAGCAGCAGCACTATGGGAATGGGTAAATTGGGCACTGCTGTGAGCAGACAGCACAATCCTGCTACTATCATGGAGAAAAATAGCACAAAAATTCTCCCAACTTTGCCAACTATGGCTAAAACCAGCAAATTTGCGGGTGCTTCCATTGCTGCCTAAAACAAACCAAGCTTCACAATAATTTTTTGCACCTAGACAGCATCATGTTTAAGAACAAGTATTTGCCAAGTAACAAACTTAAGAAACAAATCTTGTATCATCATAAGTAGTATAAATAGATAGCTTTTTCTGCTTAAAAATATTGCTTTTTCCTCTCTATTGCACGGTCTGTTCCATCACAAAATGGATCGGATTTGTTTGGTCAAATGCTTTCTTCTGGCAATTTTGCCGATGCCCGATTCGGGACACCCGGTGAACACACAGTGTTTTATATCTCCAACTATATTTGATATGACAATGATATTCAGATTTGATATTGCGTTAAATGCCACTAAAGTCCACTACAGTTCCATTTCCTATTTTTACAAGTCCACCCTCCAGTTATGGTTCCGATAATGCAGAGTTCGTTAACTGTGCCACAATGCTAATTCGTTTAAAAAATCCGATTCCATATCCTGACTACCTGTAGCATATACATGACATAAAAATTGCCTCCCAAGTTTTCCATATTGAATGCAATTGCGTAATAAACTAATGAATTTCCAATCCAGACCCAGGTCATGATAATTGTTTTCCACCTAAGCTGATATCCTCGAAATAAATCAACAACGGTGCTTTTCGGCGTTTTCTTTGCTGAAAGTAAAGTTTTCATAATAATTTTAATGTATGTATCAAATATATTTTATATTCATATAAAAAATTTAACGACATTCCTTGGTCCTGTATCTTCAATTAAGAGGATTTACTTTTGGATTTTTTCATCTTTGATTTTTGCTCATTTTCACTTGTTCACTGGTACTGGTACATTCAATTACTTACAAGTACCAAAATGCGAAATATTTATCTTACAAGACTTAAAACAAGTAGTATAAACTGAGCTTTTAATTAACTGGGAATATTGCAACTGAACTCTTGTTTTCAAGACTTGTGCTTGTTTTGTAAAAACTGTGCTGTGGAAAGCTGCTATATTAGTAACTTGGGAAAATATTAGACCTATCCGGATGTTACCTATTTCATGATCATCCTGGGCCAATAATTTCTCAACTTCTTGATCAGTCAAGGTTATACCGTTGCGTTTCATAATTTTTTTAAATACAGCCGCAGCCTTTTCAGGCTGTTTATTTCCTATAAGCCATCGAGGAGACTCGAGAAGAAAAAAATGAAATGAAAATTGAATGAGCAACGGCAGCGACGTGACCAAACCAAAAGATTTCCAATGTTGACAGGCATACGCTAGCAGCCCAATGAAAACGGCAGTCGTAGCGTAAACCACGCAGAATATGGTAGAAATCAGCGTTCGTTTTGAAGGACCAATCATTTCTTGAGCCCAAATGTAGCCTGCATTCCAGGAATTTACTATGGTGACAGATGCAATGCATCTAATCAGAGTGAAGGTCAACAGGGTAGGCATGAACAAGCTAACGATCGATCCTGATGTGTACAGGAAAACACTGACAAAAAATGCCACTTTTCTGCCAAATTTATCTTGAATCCAAGACAGAACAAGGCATCCAACAATGGTTGCAGCACCACTGAAAGCCAAGGAGGTTTTGGCATAAATGGCTCTATCACAGACCAAATCCCATCGACTGATGAGAGAATCGTCAAATACTCCACCTGAATAGTCCCATCCATTGTTGCACGGCAAATGGTCTAAAATTTCGCCACTGTTTGTCTGTACTTTGATAGAGCACTGCTCTCCCACAAGAGATATGTTGTTTGAAGAATAATTCTGAGCCAGCTCATTTGGTATTCGACATTTATGCTGAGGAGTATAGAGAAAGAAAACCCAAGCAAATGCACTAAAGCAATCCTGGATGCAAGTTTGGAAGCACAAAAGGGCAACACAAAACTTTTGATATCGTCCGAATTCAACTGTTTGTTGGAAAGCACGATCCAAATCGGGCATCTTTCTTTTACCCTCCTGAAACACGACAATTGCTGAATTAATTTCGAGATTCAAATGTTTGCTATAGACATGGCAACAACCTAACATCAGATCAAATATTCTCTTGCATTTGTTTTATTACATTTGACATTAATCGAATCCGTGGACGCCTGTAACTTGTAGCTTGTAACTTCTAGCCTTGTAACCTTGTATGTAACTTGCAACCTTGTAACTCCTGTAACTTAACAAGCACACGCTCTTTCCAACTGAGCCAAGGTTGCTGCAGTGGAATGGGCTGCAACCGGAATTCGAATCCAATGTGAACAACTAAAACATTAATTGTTTAAATTAAAAGCAGTAGATGACTCACAGCCTAATTTTAATATCCGAGAATGATTGATCAACGAATTGATCAAATGGCCGAATGCATGGTTCAATTGTTATGCCAGTGAATTTCAGTGAAGAAGACAAAGTTCAGCATTCCAGGTCTCTTAACGTTTTGTGGCTGACATGACATGACAGAACATTATCTAAGGTCAATATTTACTTTTTGCACGTTAGGCAACCAAATTAATTCGTTTTAAACATTTCAAAGTGGGTAATGTTTACTGACTTTGATAAAGTCGCTAACTTATTTGCGATGATTTCATCAGCAAACTTTTCTCATAACAACTGACATAGAGTACCTTTAAAACTGGCACAAAAAATTCTGAGGGCTAGTCTAAGCTCCATCAGTCACATCATACGGACAGATGTTAGCCCTCATCACCTGGCCACACTCATGTACGATGTGGAGACCGGTGTGTATTATGTGATGTGACAATGGCATCTTCTTAGGCAAATTTTGTTCGGTTAAAGCAATCGGTGAGCGAATTCGTCTGCTAGAGAGTGAGTATTTAATTAGAAATTATCTAAAGTATCACATAATGTTCGTAGCGGTTCGTCGTCATCTGGATCAGATGGGTCCCGACCGCAGTCAAAAAGCGACAGATCAGCCTGTCGGCTCATGGCTGTCCGTACCTTTGCAGAATCGAGAACCACCCGCGATGCTGCCGACGGTCGTGCAGTTGCCAGTTCCGGATCAACCGGAGCCAGTTGTGCCGGCTCTTCGAAGACCTACCCAGTGCAGCAAAATGACTTGACTTGCATAGATCAACTGACTTGCATTTACTAAAATTATCACACGATATGTAATGAAGTTGCTAGTCTCCGGGGACAGAAAACGCTCTGCTCTCCGGTCTAGTGACAGAAACCGCTCTGCACTTGATCACACGGAAGGTCAGCACGTCCACTTAAGAAAGTAGACTTAGGCACCGGATCTCCGAAAGGTGGTGTTCCAAATCAGAGATTCCCTGCAGCCAACCTTTGTAGGGGTCTTCTTCGTGAGTTCATTTGTTGCACTGGATTCCAGCTGATCAGCAAGAGGGGTCAGCGCTTGCTTGGATTTGATCGCTGGATTGATGATGAGTCTTCTGCTTCCTGACCAGGAGCCAATTTCATAAAAATCTTGCAACTTGAACTTGCACTTGAGCTTGCACTTGCACTTGAACTGCAAGTTCAAGTTGTCAGTGTTCCATAAAACTTTTGCTGCTACTTGCGGAAATTAGCTAAGCAAGTTGTAAGACTTGACAACTTGCAAACGCAAGTGCAAGTGCAAGTTGGCAAGTAGCTGATCTTTAAAAAATTAACCAAAAATATTTGAAAATTCATATAAATTTCAAAAATTAATGAAATTGTTTGAAATTCACAAGGTATTACGACAATAATCCAAAGAATATTGTCCTAAAATTTTTCCAAAAAATATTAAAATTAAGGTAAGTTATAGCTATTTTGTTCCATTTGTTCAGTGAAAATTCACTCAACCACTTGCACCGCAAGTGCGAGTTGCAAGTGCATGTGCTGACAATTTTTATGAAACAGATTCTGACCGCAAGTGTTAGCGGACAACTTGCAACTTGCGGACTTGCAACTTGCAGTTCAAGTGCAAGTCCGCAAGTCCCACTTGAGTGTTTATGAAACACTTTTCTTGTAACTTGCACAAGCAAGTTGCAACTTGCATATGCAAGTAGCAAGTTTCAAGTTTTATGAAACTGGCCCCAGAACTTACCTTTGAGTAGTCCTGATCCAATCCTTAGGCTAACGCGCCTGACTTTCAGAGACAATCGCGCCTCTCTGTTAAACTCTGAGACTCTAGGTCTGACACACCAATTATTTATTACACTTGTTACAAGTATTATGGGTACACGCTTTGGCAAGATTACAAATGACAATTACAGAATGCGTTACTAACAGGGGTCGTTACAAACTGTGCAAAACAGATACAATTACAGATTCAGTACAGTATACAATTTACTGTACCAGAGTTGCCAGTTGCCTTCTTTAGGTTATTATTAATATTATCCTAATTTAGGATAATATTACCAAGGATATAGGTTTTAGGTTAGGGACAAGGTTCAGTGGTACCTCTTCTTCTTCCTTTTATCACACTCTGTCTCTATTATGCTAACTATTACACTGTCTCCAACACTCAACTAACCAACTACCTATGTGTTTTCTCGTGCGCCTATATGCTTGTGCTGTGCGACTCTTTATCCGTCCTTACACACGGATTATCAAACTACAATTCAGCAAACTACAAACAAACAATTATTAACTGATATAAACCTGGGGTCGGTCTATGGGTGAGTCCCCGAATCGTTGGACACTGCTTTCCCGAAGGTCCGCTCCAACACCTAGACAGGGTTACTGTAGTACGGAACTGGCTTTTCGAGGAAATGGAGAAAATGGGGAGTCACCTGGTTCTGCCTTACTTATTCCTGATTAATGTAAATTAAGCAAACAACTACACAGTTCAACAAATCTACGGCTTCTTCTTCTTCACTGAAAATGGGGCGGCGCTTAGGCCAGGGACACGGGAGAAACGCCTCCCGACATAAAACTGATGACGAAAACGGTTGATGACATGATGTGGTAAAAACAAGGAAACATAATTTTAGTCCTTCTTTCAAGAGTTAAGCTTTTGGCTTTTCAGCTTCTGGGTTAACCTCCCTCTTTGATCAGGAGGTGCTACGCTCGCTGTCTCTGTCTTAAATCCGCTACTCGGCAATGCAAGCCGTCTATGTACCTTCCAAAATGACTGGTCCTGATTATCTGACTGACTGACTGATACGACTGGTCCGGACTTCTGCGGTCCACTACTGAGCAACTACTTCTGAATACTGAGGGTCACAAGACTAATGATCCACGGGCAGATCAGATTCGGATAGAGCAGCGTAGCTTCGTCTCCGCACCTGAATCAAATGGGTTAAAACCCATTAGTACAAGATTACGGTGCGGGAATCGAACCCAGCAACCATTACTCGTTCCTTTGCTTTCCAGGCCCAAAATGTGCATTTTGGGCCCCATTTGAACTTATAACTTGAAGAATTGACTAAAATCTGCTGGTTATTGCCTGTTTGACAATATTGACCATTTCTGGTAACTTCTTGTCACCAATTGGGCCTTCCTGGCCTCTGCTAACTTGTATTATCAGAATTTAGCTGAACTTGCCGCATTTTCGGCTTGAACGGACTGATTCACAAGTTTTCCACCTTGGGCCCGGCTGGGCCTAACTGAACCGGTAATTACACGAACCAACCTTGAGAACTGTACGAAAACTGCGCTGTTTGCGACCTGTATTTGGACTTCCCTTGCTTCCGTCCTTTCCTTGCACAGACCGGCCTTCTAGGGCCACTTTAACGTGAAAAACACTGATTCTAGCTAAATTTTGCACAATCTTCAGAGCAACTTATGATACTGGCTAATATTAACGTTTTCAGCCTGCTACTGGCCAAATTTTGTTGATTTGTCACGGGAAATGGGTGCATTTCCCGTGACCCAAAGATTACATCCAATATATGTACGAACCTGGACATTTTATAGTGCATTTCTGATATTGGAAGATGGTCATTTGTTAAATACTTATAATAATTATCTTAACTAATGCCTACCTACCTACTTATATTAACTAACTAAAGCCTACATAGTATTAATGTTAACTTGCGAACTAACTAAAGCCTGCGTAATATTAATGTTAACTTGTGAACTAACTAAAGCCTGCGTAATATTAATGTTAACTTGTGAACTAACTAAAGCCTACCTAATATTAATGTTAACTTCCGATTACCTGGAGTTTTAATGTAACATTCTTATTACCATTTATTTGCAGGTTTGGGACTGAAATAGCAGACTTAAAATAAAGCCTACTGGCTGGCTGGGAGTGAGTTTTTGCATGTTATTGGTTTTAATCAGTTTAAGCAAAAAGGCAAAAACTCACTCACTCACTGTCTCAGCAGCCATTTTACGCAGTCCCTACTTACCGACCTACCGACCTATCCGAACTAAATAGCTAACTACTTTCCTCGTAACTACCTAAGAAGCTCGGGGAACCGTACCGAACCGCTATTCGATCCGGCGCTGGCAACCCTGGCAGCCAGCCGAGTGATAGACGCGCAATCTACCACCCTTTCACTTGAGCTTGTTTAAGTTTGAGCAAAACTGGCATATAAATTAGCAAAATTGTGATGAGAACGAATTTAAGTAAAAGTTACATATTCTTGTAGAGCTTGAAAAACTGAACATTTTTTGTGCTTACAGCACCAAAAAATGTTAATTAATTAGTGAGAAAAACGTAAGTAAAGTTTGTTCCTGCATATGCATGATTAGCACATCTAATGTATTAATTAAAATGCACACACGCTGGGTTGCCAATTTGCTTCCTTATATAGGCTGGCTTAAACGTGTTCTAATTATAACCCGTGTAGCTCAATTGGATAAGCACTGGATCTATTAATCCAGAGGTCCTGAGTTCGAACCTCAGCACGGGTCTACTTCTTTTCTTTTAGCTTGGTTCATCTCTTTGCCTCTGACATGGGAGTTTATGTGATTACGGTAACGACCGTGAACCCATGCTAGTCTTAAACCAAGCCCATTGATAGCCCTCTCTTTAACTAAACCCAACTATTTCCTAATTATTGCGGACTCCAGCTAATTAATACAACAAAACTACAAACCTTTTCCTACCTAGTACTCAATGAACTATTAGTCCACTAATCGGACGTCTACCATACTTTATTAAACTATAATTAATTTCGTAATGATTTTGATTATTCTGTTATGACCCTAATTCGGCTATTTCTGGATTCCATGAATGCGGCCCGTCCGTCCCCTAATCGCAGGGCAGCCTACACGGATGACCGGAAATCCAGCAGGTCTGGCAGACCTAATTGGGGGTCCCCGTGACCCTAGGCTGCCAAACCTGCCTAAATCGCCAAAATTACCTTTATTTCTTATATAAATTTCCTACAACTTTCACTCCCAAAATTAGCATTTTTACTGCAATTACACATCCAACTAACAAACATTACTGATCCTAATTTACCCTGATTTTGGGTCCAAATTGCTACTCAATTTGGCCCACTTTCCCGGTTATTATCCAGCTATTTTACTCATTCACTCTGGCAGTCCTAATACCCTTATCAAACAAAAGGGGGTTTACATGGTATGCCCTCATTCACACTCACAATCATACAATTTTGATTACTAGTTCACACTTTACAAAAGAAGGCTAGCTCTGGAACCTCACACTCCATGAGGGGTTTACCCAGGCAGCCACTTACGTAAATTTGGGGGGTCTCATTCACACAGCAAATCACAACAATATTGACGCATATGATAATGCAAACATAATACTTCCTAACTACTCCGTAACGAGACCTACCTACTTGTAGTATGCATATTTTTGCCCTAATTCTGGGTTGACTTTGATTAACCTCTTCCAGTATTTTGCTTTACATTTTGGAACTTTGATAACTTTGATAAAAGAAAATTTTGTTGGATTTTAAGAACTTTGGTAGTTTAGAGAGACGGAACGAGTAATAATTGCTTGGGCAATTATTACTAAAGAAACAAATTACACCAACATTTCCGCTAAGGACAGCTTCCATTTAATTAAATTAACACGGGGAAGTCGGCCCCTTCCCTTTAAAACATCTTGATAATTAATAGTTAAAGGTGATTTCAAGTTTTAAGGTTTACTGATTTTGACTAAACCGAACCACGCACAATTACAGTTCACAATCACAGTACATAATTACAGACAATGTGGGTTAGCTTCAATAGCGCCTACTTTTGCGAATATGGCCAGCAATTCCTAATTGCCGGCTGTGGGGAGAAACAATCCCTAAATTAGCTCAGTTCTGAATATGAGGTCATGACCAAGGGACCTCCTACCTCAACTCAGGGGTGGGTCCACACTTAAAATCCCAAGCTTCATCAAAACCCCGAAAAATAGCAATACACATAAAAATATTTTGGGCATAAGCCCCTACAAAAATTAAGGCCATTTAGGCCGTGGCTTGGTTGACAGACATGATTTTTAAACAAGGCCCGAAGGCCGCAAAAGGTGAAGTTTTAGGCCAAAAAGGCCTCTTAAAAATCCCTAAAAGTGCGTTCCTGGTGTGCAGTTTTGGCCGAGCATAGTGCGCTCATCTGGCCCTCAGTGTGTGGTGTTCGTCGTGTGTGCTCAGTTCCTCCCTTCTGACCAGTGTGGGTCAGAAGGGGTCCCTAACTCGAGTGCTAACCGGGGTGAGCACGTCTTTTATTCCCGGCCAAAACGCTGGCACAACGGGAAGACGTGCTAAGTATGGGGGGGGGGAAAACCGACCGCTCTCGGCCGAGTCTCAGACGAACACTGGTGAAAATTTGAAAATTTCCAGTGAGCTGACAGGAGTCTGACAGCTCACTGGTGTTTACTTTGCTGGCGGATTTTCTTTGATTTTATTGGAGCTTCCAGAAATTTCTGGAAGCTCCCTATGTTAAAGCGTGTGCCCAACTCGGGCTGGCCACGCGGCTGGTCCGTTGGAGGGGAGATTAATGGGAAAATGGAGTTATGACCCTCCAACTGACCCTAATTTTGATTTATTTCCCAAGCTGAATTTTGGGAAACTTTGCAGACTTTTTGGTTACCACGTAAAGGTAACCAAAGGGGAAATTACTGACTTTAAAAATGAAGTTAAAAGAATTGAGAAACAAAATTGCACAAAATAAAGGCCACTTGGGGCCGAGTACCGAAAAATAAATATTAACTGCCACTTTGGCCGTTATTTGGTAAAATTTAAGTTTATTACTTTTTAGGCATTCCCTTGTCTCCAAGCCCCTTTCTTTCTTTTTGGACTTGACCTTTCGGCCGTAGACAAGGGAAGCCGCCCGTTGATCCCAGCAACAATTGTCCTTCCTCGCCAAGACTCTAAGTCTAACTAGAAAGGGAAAAGGAAGGGCAATTGTTGCGTAAAAATATGCATACTATTAGCTACGTAATTTTCTAGAAACTAAAACTTAGATATTCTTAATCTACGTACCTAACTACCTAAGACTAACCATTTTCGTTACTTTTAAATTATTAGGGAGGGAGTTAAGCCGCCTCCGTACGTAATTTCACGCTATGTGTATGTGTTAAACCCTTCTCTGCGAGGCAAGTCTCTGCTGGGAGAGAGCCAGCAGAGGCTCTGGGGGTGTGAATGGAAACATGAATGAGCGTAACCTCACACATAGTTACGCATTGTTGTAAGGTCACCCAAGGCCAATATTACAAAATTAAAATGTAACTAGTCAAAACTTCTTTTCTTTATAACTTTCGCAATATTGGGAGTTAGGTGACCGGGTTTGGAGTTTTAGAATCAGCAGAGAATTGCCTTTCAGATAAAACCAACTTATATTTTGACCAAAAATTTGACCAATTAACTAATTGTTACCTAATTACTGCAGATTATACCTAATTAATACCTATGAACACTAACTAACATTATTCCATGCCCCTAATGGGCAAATTATGACCTTATTTTGACCCATCTTCCAATATTCGCACTCACTAACGGCGTAAAACGTTTTTTACTCGAAGTTCCCGGTTAAATTGCTGGTTATTAAACAACTTCTTTCTTTGAACGTATTTTCCGTGATGATTTTCAGCTATGTTAATCTGTTTCCGAGTGATTTCTTAACAATGTGAGGCCTTATTCGTGGCCTGGGAAGAGTAACGACTCCTCCATTATACGGAAACCCGTATTGGGGCCTATTACTGACCCGGGAAGGGTAACGACCCCTCCGTTACTAACTGATAGCCTACCTAAGCTTTCTTAGACTACATTCCACTGAGATTCTATTCCATTTTCGTGTCATTTGCGTTAGAGTTGTGCTAATTCTAGCCTTAGTCTTCCTATTTACACTAGAAACTATGTCCCTAATAATGAGTTTCTGGGGGTTTCACACTGACTGGCAACTCTGGTAACTGCAAGACAGTTACTTTATACAATGCTCGGACGTTTCACAGTTCACATCAAAATTCCAAAAGCACGCCACTTATTAAGAGCTCAGATCCATTCCATCAAGAACCACAATCTCCCACAAGTTAAGCTTTTCCCTGTACCTTTTACGCTTTATTTTGCCTTTTCCATTACAGATAACAACAACAATTGATCAAAAGTCACTTAATTTATAGATATTATATACTACAGTAAGCAGACAGGAAGGTAACCTCTTGGAATTTTCTAGAGCTTGTTGACCCTCAGAATTTAACCTCGTGTTAATGTTTGATAGTGACCCTCTAAATCCCTCATTAAAGTAACTTGACTTTAACCGAAGCTATACTCTACTTAATAATTGTATAAAAGTACATACATTAAGGTTGCTTGTGAGTTATATCCAACGGTTGTTCGAGGAGTTGGTAACGGATTTTCTTCAGTAATGGGCGAACTGACCAAAGTCATCATGCCATACGTCGTTCACTCGGCCAATATTCACATATCTCTACCGATGATTATTTCTGGAATTATGTCCATATTCTGTGGCTGTCTTAGTCCCTTTCTCCCGGAAACCCTTAACTTGCAAATGCCTGAAACTCTGGATAACGCAGAACTGTATGGAAAGGTGGGAGTCCCTGCGCTAAGGAATCACTTAAAACATTTAGCCGCTGGAATTACATTTTCATCTGGAAAGAAGAAAACAAATTTTGAAGAAAATAAGCTTCATACTAACGGGACTGCAGAATTGAATGATATAGATATGCTGTAAACTCCCTAACGTTGTGATAAATATCTGTCGGATTTATAGCGCTTTCATTTCAAATAGCGGGCACACAATGTGAGAAGATCAAGAGCTAGTCTGATTTTACCTTCGTAAACGTGAGATCAAGTGTCCTAAACTCTTGAACAGAGCAAAACAAGCAAAACGATGAAGATCAACTGTAAAGCTAAGATCAAGCTAGCCTAGTACGGACAGGTATTCTTCCCCCATAATCTGGTGTAGAGTGAGAAGTCATCTTAAAAATATTCAAGTGAACAGTTCAGAAGCTAGACTGTTACCCAAATCGCAATACCAGGAGTAACTGCGCATCGAAAAAGACAGGAATATCAGAATAATTCTTACAGCAACCACATAAGAACCAGCTAAAGGGAGTGGAGGACTTCCAACAGAAATTTGTAGCTGACACAGAGAGAATAGAGAACAATAATAGAGAATAGAGAATAGGCAAAAGAATAGAGAATCAGACAGAAGAAACTTTTAACACTAACACGTTAGCTCATTGCTTCCCAGATACAATTCTGTTTAATAGTAGTATTTTTCAAAGTCAATTCTCAATCTGTTCAAACACCACATTTCCTGTTGTTTTTAAAGACTTCTCTTTACATTCTGTAAAATTTCCGCGTGATAGGATTAACACATTTCAGATTGTCTTCTTCTTCAATCTGGGTATCGTCTCTGCTTTGGAGGGACGACAACGGCTGGAGGAACATCGGCTGGAGGACCAAAGTTAGTTTGAGGTGGGGCTTCAGCAACATTTTTACCAATCAGGTCTAGGTCGGCATAGCTACCATCGTCTTCCGTCACTCGGTATGTGGTCTCCGGGCTTTAGCAAATCTTCTTGCATTCCAAATTTTCCCGGCATTCATTTGGAAGCTTTGTGGACCTTTAATCTTGACAACTTTCTTGGGTTTACTGATGACTACTTCAAAACAAACAAACTAACACAAACATACGCCACAATTACCCAATCCTCAATCTCAATCATATTCCAAGCTAAAGACAGAAATGCAGGAAAAGGTTGCAACTGAATTTTGGGGAAACCACGACTCTACGTCAACGAGAAGGCTGAACTTATACAGATTGTGGCACTAAGGACACTTATGAAAAGGTAGACTCCGTTCTTGTTCCTGTTGAATGGCGTGGAGCTAAGTGGTTTGATACAAAACTCTTTACCCTGCGACAAGTCCCACCCTCATTCCAAGGTTTGGGAACTAAGCTCTGCGTTCGATCCGAACACTAACACAACTGACTGCACCGCAATTGAATGACCAAACTATAATTCCTAGTATACATGGGCCATGAGCTTGGCTCTTGCCTCCACACGTGCAGGGGCTGTGCAGGAATTGCCCATGCGTGATTCGTACAGCCATTAATTATATTACAACGGTAGCGGTAATGCTAATTACCCTGAGCAAACCACTACTAGGATTTCGCCCCACTGTTATCTAGTAATGTTTTACACTTTGGAAGCAATTGCTCAAAGTCAAAATTCAAAGTCAAAATTTTTGGTATTCCAGTATCAAAGCGGACTTAATCCCAAGTATTCCCACCATCCCATACGGGACGGACGAGATCTGAACCCTATCCCATCCCATCCCATATGGGACGGACGAGATCTGAACCCCATCCCCTCCCATCCCATATGGGACGGACGAGATCTGAACCCCATCCCCTCCCATCCCATATGGAACAGACGAGATCTGAACCCCATCCCATCCCATCCCATATGGGACGGACGAGATCTGAACCCTATCCCATCCCATCCCATATGGGACGGACGAGATCAGAACCCCATCCCATCCCATCCCATATGGGACGGACGAGATCTGAACCCTATCCCATCCCATCCCATATGGGACGGACGAGATCTGAACCCTATCCCATAGCATCCCATCCCATATGGGACGGACGAGATCTGAACCCTACCCATCTCATCCCATCAAATATGGGACGGACGAGATCTGAACCCCATCCCTTCCCATCCCATATGGGACGGACGAGATCTGAACCCTATCCCATCCCATCCCATATGGGACGGACGAGATCTGAACCCTATCCCATCTCATAACATCCCATATGGGACGGACGAGATCTGAACCCTACCCATCTCATCCCATCCCATATGGGACGGACGAGATCTGAACCCCATCCCCTCCCATCGCATATGGGACGGACCAGATCTGAACCCCATCCCATCCCATCCCATATGGGACGGACGAGATCGGAACACCATCCCATCCCATCCCATATGGGACGGACGAGATCTGAACCCCATCCCATCCCATCCCATATGGGACGGACGAGATCTGAACCCCATCCCATCCCATCCCATATGGGACGGACGAGATCTGAACCCCATCCCATCCCATCCCATATGGGACGGACGAGATCTGAACCCCATCCCATCCCATCCCATATGGGACGGACGAGATCTGAACCCACATCCCATCCCATCCCATATGGGACGGACGAGATCTGAACCCCATCCCATCCCATCCCATATGGGACGGACGAGATCTGAACCCCATAACATCCACCCCATCCCATCCATCTCACATGGGACGGACGAGATCTGAACCCCATCCCATCCCATCCCATCCCATATGGGACGGACGAGATCTGAACCCCATCCCATCCCATCCCATATGGGACGGACGAGATCTGAACCCCAACCCATCCCATCCCATCCCATATGGGACGGACGAGATCTGAACCCCATCCCATCCCATATGGGACGGACGAGATCTGAACCCCATCCCATCCCATCCCATATGGGACGGACGAGATCTGAACCCCATCCCATCCCATCCCATATGGGACGGACGAGATCTGAACCCCATCTTATCCCATCCCATATGGGACGGACGAGATCTGAACATCCCATCCCATCCCATATGGGACGGACGAGATCTGAACCCCATGCCATCCCATCCCATATGGGACGGACGAGATCTGAACCCCATCTCCCATCCCATATGGGACGGACGAGATCTGAACCCCAGCATCCCCTCCCATCCCATATGGGACGGACGAGATCTGAACCCCATCCCCATCCCATCCCATATGGGACGGACGAGATCTGAACCCCATCCCCTCCCATCCCACCCCTATGGGACGGACGAGATCTGAACCCCACCCATCCCATCCCATCCCATCCCTATGGGACGGACGAGATCTGAACCCCATCCCATCCCATCCCATATGGGACAGACGAGATCTGAACCCCCCCCCCTCCCATCCCATATGGGACGGACGAGATCTGAACCCTATCCCATCCCATCCCATATGGGACGGACGAGATCTGAACTCCATCCCATCCCATCCCATATGGGACGGACGAGATCTGAACTCCCCATCCCATCCCATATGGGACGGACGAGATCTGAACCCTATCCCATCCCATCCCATATGGGACGGACGAGATCTGAACCCTCATCCCATCCCATCCCATATGGGACGGGACGAGATCTGAACCCCATCCCATCCCATCCCATATGGGACGGACGAAATCTGAACCCTAGCCCATCCCATCCCATATGGGACGGACGGGGCCCTGAACCTCCATCCCATCCCATCCCATCCCATCCCACATGGGACGGACGAGAACTGAACCCCATCCCATCCCATCCCATCCCATCCCATATGGGACGGACGAGCTCTGAACCCCATCCCATCCCATCCGTTATGGTACGGACGAGATCTGAACCCCATCCCATCCCATCCCATCCCATATGGGACGGACGAGATCTGAACTCCATCCCATTCCATCCCATATGGGACGGACGAGATCTGAACTTCTCCCATCCCATCCCATATGGGACGGACGATATCTGAACCCTATCCCATCCCATCCCACATGGGACGGACGAGATCTGAACCCCATCCCATCTCATCCCATCCCATCCCATGGGATCCCATGGGATCCCATCCCACTCGTCAACACTGCCGCAAAACTGTAAGCAGAAGCTTAAAGCTGACATATGTTGCACATACATTTTGCTTCTGTTTTTGATCGTAAGCACTGTTGTGAATGAACACCCGCTAACTTCTTTTAAAACAGTACTAAATTTACTCTTTCCGAGTAAACCAATTTGTCCAGCAAAACAACGTACCTACTTTTTATGCATGCATCATTGTGAGACGTAGTGAACTATGTGTAGTGGGACTTATACAGCGTAGGTTATGCTTAGCTAACAACTTAACTATGCACTTTCTTTGAACTTTCCCTAATTGCCTTAATTTTTACAGGAGCAGATTTGGAACGGGAAGCCTACTGGTTCGTCGTTCAAATATTACTAATGCCGCTACTGATTTGTGATCAGTG
>JASAND010008504.1:0-18127 GCA_030248195.1 Trissonchulus latispiculum
AGCGCCTCAGCACCTCAGCGCCTCCGCGCCTCCGCGCCTCCTCCACCTCCTCCACCCCCTAAAACTACAAGCTTTGCCCGTTCCTTACTACTTTAATTATATAATTGAATTTAGTGCCAAAACTGAGCAAAACTAGAATACTGCATCAGGTACCGATGTTATAAACGTCTAAAACTGAGCAAACGTTGGTTAAGTGTCTAAGCTTGATTTTTTGCTATCTTTAACACATGTAATTAATCCGAGCTTGTGGGGCTCGGATCTGTCAAAATCGGCTCTTAAAGAACTGGAAATTTTGTTGTGCTGATACAAACAGTCAAAAATATCAAGCCCTAAAAACAAGCTTTGTCTGCCATGACTTTACTATTAATTAGCTAACGTATGTAATAGACAGTTTTAAAAATATGTCCTTGCGAAAAATAATTGCATTACCATAAACTGTAATGGTTTGCTTTTTCACGTAATTACAGCAATTTTCTCGGTTTTTCAGCTTAATTGCAAAACAACCGGACAAGCAGCTTTACTGCCACATTTCGTTTAATTTCCATGCTGCCAATGCTTCGACGTTTCAGTTTTGACAAATCCTGTTTCGCTTACATTGGAACACAGATATCACAGACGGTTCCTGCTAACATGAGCATGACTACCGCACATCAACTTGCAATAATAAAAACACTATAATTAAGCATTATTCCTACATACTACGAGTAGCAGACAGTAATGTAAACTACTGATCCACAAACGGTGACTTTGTTGAAAACTAGTTAATTTGCTGGCAGCTGGCTCTTAACTAATTCACAACGTTAAACAGTGACATAGAATATCAGTTCGTTTGAGGTCATCCTTCAAAGGATGCTTTGATCGACGGAGAACCTAAATCTACGAGTAACAGCAGTAATGGAGTCTTTGTGTAGTTGGCATACTGTTGATTCATTCACAGAAATTTTACTATTTCAAGATTTGAACATTGTGATGCATACAAATTTTACAGGAAACTAGACTGCACGTTGCTTGCACGTCCGTACAAGCTTCTTCAAGCTTCTTGGCAAACTGTCCACAAAATTATTTGATGCTTTGCCTGATAAGGTCACATCACATGACTGAGTCACATCCAGCACTATAAACTATATAAACTCGATAAACATCCTGGACTCTTGCTCCATTACGAAAATACGGAATTCGAACTCAGTAGTAAACTGTCCTATGCACGGATGTGCACGATTACGTATTTATGGAGATCCAGTAAAACTGACCTGCCACATTGATTTTGAATGTTTCAGAATTTGTCTCAGGCATGTGTCACTATGTTGTGTTTGTGGTTTCGTATTTATTGATTTTATGGACACTAATTGATACTGCAACACTAATGATCAATATTTAAAATTAGCAAAGATAATGCAATTCGAAACAAAGTAGGATTTGTCAACTGATCGGGTTCTTTATTAAGGTTAACCCATCATGCCTCGTACATGATAGTGGGTTGACCTATGTATTGTCTGGAGGGCGATAGTTTTATTAAATTAGTTTCACGCTTCTAAAATCAAACTTCACTGAAAATTGTTGAACTTCATTGAAAATTGCTTAGATGTGTTTTCCAAGTGAAAGTTTTTGGTTTCCGAAATAGCCACCGCCTCCCAATTCCGATTTCAGTTAACAATTGAATCCTACAACTGCAAACTGTGTTACAACTTAATCTGTGCTAAATTGGCTCAAAAATTTTAAGCAAAGGCACAGTCATGGGTCTACTTTCAGATCCCCTGCCAGGTGGTAGCCTCTTGGTTTCACAAAACAGCTGAAAACAAATAAGCTGAAAGGACTCAAAGACGGTGGTTGGCATGACTACCCTAGCTACCAACATTTTAGTTATAAAATAGGCACATTATCCACTCTGCCCACCAGCAATAGTCCATGCATTTATTTTACCAGTACAATAACAGCAAGAATGACTACAAAGGACACTACATCAACTCTTTATCTGCAGACGTCAGTCCAACATCATTTGTACTACTTTCGGGAAATAATAAATGTTGTGCTGAAGCACAATAAACGTAAACTAAATTATTATTGACTAATTAATTAATTAATCAATTAATTTATTAAACAATGAAAGTTCATCCATGCATGGTGTTCATGCACGCACGCGGTTGTCGCAGAAGAAGGAAAGGCTGTTTCATTAACTATACCAGTATCATCCAGATAATAAATACCGCTAAAACCTACACTTAACATATTATTCCAGCATTAATCCTTATCTCCTCAGTGAGCCCGTTAATTCCTCAGTAATCAGTAATTCTAGATTGTTTTTAATTTTTTCGACTATGAAATTTGTGGTATCTTTTTGTGCAGTGTTTTCATAGTTTGAAAGTGACATATACAGTTCTTTGAAACTTAAAATGAAGACATTATGTAGCGCTTCTAACAGGACTGGTAGACCAAGAAGAAACCGAGGCATCCTCGTAACTACAAAACCAGGACCTGGGAGAGAGAAAGGAAGAGGGAGGTTCAGCTTTTCATTCAGTACAGAAAGTAAAGAATTGACCCGGCCGGTGCTCGAACCACGGCCCTTCTGATTCCGAGACAGACGTGCTAACCACTACACCACAGGACCATCAGCTGAAATCCCATATCAGGCATATCAATCTTTCCTATGCCTGCTTCTCTTACGCAATTGCAAGATTTTACCTAAAGTTTCTTATCTTTTGAACTTTTTTCTCAATTTTGAACAAATTCTTTTTCCTTCCTTTTACACAAACTTCAGCACATACAATGGTAATGGTGGATGATCGGCGTTTTCTTGCCACGGATACTGTTAAATTTTGGGCCGCGACATTTCGCCCACTTTCACCTATGGACGTGTTCAGGTTGATAGCCCTTAAGAAGGTTATTGGGATAAGAGGTGGTCGGGGAGTTGGTCCGCGGATCAAATTTTGTTCATACTTTTTCATGGATTTGCCGGCATAAGCAACACAATTATATTTACCGTCATCCTGCTCTTCATACAATACGGCTCCCTACCCAAAATCGTTTGCATCAGTTTGCAAACCAAATCCTTTACCGTTTGTCCCAATTCAACAGCATTTTTAATTAACTTTGGAGAGTAACCACACATTCCCAGAAAGCTCTTTACATCCTTAATAGTCTTAGGTACAGCTAGGTCATGATTCTTTCAACGCTGTTCAAGTTCTTCACACCTGTTAAACGGGGGTGATGAAAAGAGCAGTGTAAGTTTTCGTTCGAAACGCCTAAAAACTGACCAGTTTCAGTTTTACTTAAAAACTTTTCTTTGTCAAAAAATATCTAGCATAGCCTCAGGTATTAAGCCTCAAGAGAATAAGTGTTTACCTTTTTAAAATACCAGCCTACAGTCACAATTTTTGAACTAGATTAGCTTAGCTTAGATGTCTTAGGGCATTTCTAAGGGCCTTTTCGCGGGCGAGTTAAACGAGTAGAGTTAAACTAATTAAAGCTAAATATTTTAAACCCTGTTCGCGCACTCAGCGAGTTAATTTTAACCCTGCCTGTTTTAACTCTTCTAACTCTAGCAGGGTTAAAACGAGCAGAGTTAAGGGGGGCGGTCGCGATTTTTCGACCATCTCCGATTTTTCTCATTTTCACATATTTTGTAGTCATCATGGGTCTGCAAAACAAGACAAGTGCGTTTGTTGCAAAACTTTTCCTATCATTCACAATAGCCCTCCAAAGGTGACCCCGACGTGTGATAAACATAGAAAAATGAAAAAGTTAGGAAAATTTTTCTGCTACCAAAAGTTTGAGCGCTGTGTAAGAGTAAATCGGCTACCACTCGCTGTAAACCTAATTTTGGACTAGGTAAAGTGCTAGTATCTCTATGAGGTTATTTTCCGTAGGGTCGCTGATTTTATACGAATTTTCAAAGTCCGGAGAAGTCGTATTTTGCTCAAAATCGCTCTACAAATGTGTAGGTCAGTGAACGTTTTGTCTTGTCCTGAGCTAACCCTTTGGTGTAGAAAGTTCGCGTTTAGATAGTAGCACAGTATATTGTTAGAGCTTTACTTTGCATATAGTCAATCCCTATTTGGCCTTTTCAGTAGCTCGCAGTTTTGGTAGCAGAAGTTCCATTTTTCCTCAAAAATCGTCATTTTTCGAAAATTTCATGTTTGCTGCTTCATAAGTCAGTCAAATCTTAAGATATCTCAATAACATTTGGCATGCTAATAGTCTGGGATAAAACCTACGCTTATGTGAAGTTTCATGCCAATAGCATGTGTTTTCCTCTGGTGACATACTACGATAGCATGGCGGACACCTATGCGCAAAAAATGACAAATTTTCAAATTTTTAAATATAGCCATATTTTATATCAAATTGAAGCTCTCGAGTCCTGAACATTTTATCTTCCTGCACCAAGTCTCTATAAAGCAGTATGGGAAAGTTAGAGCCAGTCAAAGTTTGAAGCAAATAACAGTCGAAATAAGCTTTACCAAATCGTTCAATCGCCGTGTCTCGCTCGTTGCTTAGCTTAGCCACTGTAATTTATGCGGTAATAAAACCTACGGGTAAAGGCTTTAAATTGATGTATTTGTCATGCCACAGTCTCTTGTCATCCCGCGTGTACGCGACTTCGAAGCCCTCAGCGAGGCATACTAACGTAAATACTAAATTGTAGAGAATTGAACTGCAATATCTCTAGACTGGATTAACCCTGGACTCTAAAAATTTGTCATATGGGGGTATATTATACCCAAAAATGAGCGAAATCGGTGACTATGAAATTTGGTACCTGGCGACCCCCCCCCTTAAAAGAGTTAAAATCGGGAGAGTTAAAATTAACTCGCTGAGTGCGCGAATAGAGGCTAAAAGAGTTAATTTTAACTAGTTTAACTCTGAATATCCCTCTCCGTTCTTTTCATGCACGCGTTCAAATCAGTTTAAAGCAGTGATCAGCATATATAAACGACAAACTATGCTTCCGAACCTCCCGTAGCGCAGTGGTTTCTTACTGCGCTACAAGTGGAGGATCATGTCAAGTCTTGAGCTTGAACAAAAAATAAGCTCTAGCACCCTATTTCGAAAATCCCTCCTGGGCAATTTACCGAGATTGTCAAGGGGTGGCCGCCTGTCTGGTGGAGCTACCACAGCACCTCCATTACGGTGGACGTAATGGACGTACCGATAGCCTTGTAGAACACCTCGGGTAATTGCTGTGGCAATTATTCAGTGTCAGCATCCCCCTTCCCTCAAAAATGCATACGTTCTAAGCTGACACTACCCCTAACCGGAGCACCGACTGGGGTAAGGTGGCTGCAAAAAAACTATGCTTCCGCCTTGTCTTGAATGAATTTCGGTGGTTCAAGATTCCTTTTTAAATAGTGTAATAATTGTTTTATATGCTACCAAGACGCTACAAGTTGAAGGCAAGTAAAAAGGTCGACGAAGTCCTTAAGCACTTTCTGCTATGCTGGATTGATGCAAAAGTTGCATAATCAGGATTTGAATTTGCACAATATATGAGAAATTTTGAATTCCGTCACATTAAGGGTTTCGTGCAGACAAAACTTTGTTAAAGCCGACAAGCTAAACAACAGCAACAACAACAACAACAACAACAACTTTGTTAAACTTTACAATTCAAGCTTCATGTTGTATTGCAATGCAACAACACTGGCTCGGACTTTGTATGGGATAACATGAAGATGTTAGCTACCTAGCCATAGTGCGAAATTCTTAAAAATTGATTTGGGCACGTTTGATTTAACTTTTTAAAACTAGCAGCCAACCAGCCATTTTGTTTTGAATTAAACCAATCAATAATGATTTATGACAATATGTAATGCTATTGACGTTGTCAGTGTATGTGTAAATCAGTCGTTTCATTGAATATCTCAGTCGTAATTTTGGTCGCTTTGGGTCAAAATCGATAATCACGGATTTCACTCATTTTCACACACAATATAAATACATACGTCCTCAAAAACAAGAGAAAACATTAGAGTTCGAAATCAAACTTTGGCAGAGATATTCAGGTATAAAACTGGAAAACTTGAAAATCACTGTGATTTGCCCTCCAAGGTCATGTTGAGACAGAACGGCAAAGAAACTTGGGTCAACTAATATGGCAAATTAATTCTGTGGGTTGGCTAATATTTTAAAACTAAAACAACTGCGACATAGCCACTCAGTCGTTCACAGTACATTCTTCAATTGTGAACTGAGCCTTTTTCAACTAACTGTACCCTCAAACTTTAACTTGCTCTAACTTTTAGATGCTACATTTCAGACATATAGTTCTATTAGAACAGTTGTTTCAGATCATCAGTAGCTATCGAATGATACCCAATTTGTCTATATTTTGGAAATTTCAAAAATTGACTTTTGTGACCTATAATAGATCAAAGGAGCCGACACAACAGAAAAGTTCTACCTAGAAGCATTTGCCTTTACCAAAATGTCAGGCAGGCATTGCGAGTGTGCCAACTTTGGTGACTTTGGAATGGGTAACAAGTGAGAAATTATTACAAGTACGTGAAAATTGTAAATGATGATTTTTGGCAAAGTTATCTTGTTTTGTGACAACCTTTTTGAGAGCACAACAAACGGTAGAAATTTGCAACTACTGTTATAAGAATTCTGTGTTGCGTAGAGTGCGATATAATTTATCTATAAGCGATCTATAAGCGATTTCTGTAGTGTTTGCCGATCGTGCAGGAGAGGCGAAAACGTTTCGCTGGTCGTGTTTTTCGTGGTACAAAAAGCACCAATTTTACAAAATTTTGACTGAAAAATCGCCAAAAATCCAACACTCAGCAAAATTGTACCAGAAGGATTATTTGCACTCTCTGATATGTCCTTAACATGTTCAACAGGGTTGTAGCGCTTTATCTTGCATACAGCGAAAAATTTTTCTAACACAAACGTTTTAACCTAACTTTTTCATTTTCCTATGTTTAAGACATGTCGAGGTCATCTTTGAAGGACTCTGTAGCACGATAGAAGCAATATTACGCAAAACGCTCTGGTCTTGTTTTGAGGACCCATTGAAAATGAGCAAAATCGGAGATGGCCGAAAAATCTGGCAAAAAGCGACCCCCCCCCCTGAAGGGACACTTGCATTATCGGGATTATAGATATATAATATGGGCCGATTGCTCAATTTCACAGAAGACCCAGCTGAAGCTACTATGGCTGGCGAGGCATGTGCTGACAAAATTTCGACAACTGAGATCACGTGCTTGCATAGCTACCTATGGCTTAAATATAGAAGTATTATTAAATCTCTATATAATAAATTCGAATGTTCTATGTGAAAGAGCATAAGAAGGGGCTTTGCATGATGTGTAAATCTCTTCTGTACGTGGTGTCTATCGAAAGTTACAGGCTGTTGAGCATATGGCAAATTTACGTTGACCATTCCCACTGCGTAATGGCAAAGTAAAAACTAATCGTTCGAAAATGAAGTCTATGTGCTTTCTCGTGTTGCTTTTGTGTTGAATTTGTTTATTATTTCGTGAAATACACTACACAGCTTATTAAAAGCATAATATATGCGCAAAACAGAAGCGATTAGTGCGAAATTTCCCGAATGAGTTTTTTCATAAATGCTTCAACCAAAGTTGCTCAAAATTTCAATCTACGTAGATTTCAAAGGTGCAATTTTTTGTTTTTGTTTAAGCCGTATATTCCGCGAGGTATTGACTTCCAAAGTTTTCGAACATTCATAAAATAGTCAAAATCGCATAAATCGAAAAACTGAAAAAATTGCCCCTGTGTTACGTTTATTTACACATTTGTGCAAAATTTTAGTTAATTCCATTCAACTATTAATGAATGACACAGTTTTGAAAATTTAAACTTATCCCTATTGTGAAAGTCGCAAACCAAGCACTGGATTGTCAAATTCTAGATATTGCTAATATTTAACACCAGCTGCCATTGCTGAAAGTTTGGATTAGTTTATGAACTTCAGATGTAGCTAACTTGAGATTCTCTAACTGCTACAACTTAGATGCATAGGATACTGATTTATGCAGTGGATCAAAAATTCTAACTAAAGACATTTTTTATATTTCATCATTCTTCATTCTTGGTCGCCACATACCTCCCTCCCCAAATGGGCGGAGCCCTATGTGGCAAATGTAACTCTCTTTATCTTTTCAGCAGCGGGCTTGGTCGCCACAGAACCACCTGCATGCAAGTTTGCAAGCATGCAAGCTGGTGATCTCAGATCCGTGGGCAGCTTTTAGTCTTTTTATGCTAGCAGCGTCAGTTTTTCCATCAACATTCAATAAAAATGTCTTTGTAAATCGGTATGGATTTCCCGGTATGGACCCGAACATGGAGCCTCCAATGGGCGCCGGACTCGATCCACGCGAACCCAAACGTGGGAACAGTCACGGAGTTTAGGGGTTGAATAAGGAATAGGGTCTAACGTTGGTCCATTTGCTCAGTTTTTGAATTGAAGTTCTTTCAAATTCCTTGACAGTTTATGAACAATGTCAGCGTTAAATGTCAGTGCTCCGGTCGTAAAGGTGCCAGACGGAACAAGGGCGACACTGCCAGTTACCATTTGAAAGGGGCTTATGCCAGTTTTGGAAGAGGGGGTAATCCGACAAGCGAGCATAACGACAGAGAGGGCAATTAGTCCAGTCCTGTTTCCTAGCCTTAAGCGATGCTTTTAATGTGCGGTGGAATCGTTCGACTTTGCCGTTTGCGCTGGTATGACAAGCTGCGGTTCGTAGTCGAAAGAAACCGACTACGTTCGACAGCTCTTGAAACAGGCTAGATTCGAATTGTTTTCCTCGGTCAGTCGTAACGTGGATAGGAACACCGAAGCATTGTATCCAGGTTCGAAGGAACGAGATGGCGATTGAAAAATGAACTCAGTAGAACCGTTCCCGGCATGCAAGCGCCCTCTTAAACGATTCACAACCGAAATAACCAAACGTTTAAGAAACTATTGACTAGAGAAGATATTTTAAAGGGAGTAGTGTACGTTAGAATGCCGCTGTCAGAGACAGGTAAATGAACAGATTTATTGGTAATTACAAGGAGAATCTGCAGTAAAGGCAAACCTATTTTGATGCTAACAAGCTACTAACGTGTAATAGTAAGAAACTTGTTTGTTCAAGCTAGAGCTGTACATTTTTCCTATACGGATATCTGCCTACGTTTCGTTAACGGTCTCCCAACTATGTTATTTTTATGTCGTGGTAGAAAGGCAAAACATAGATAAATCACAAAGACATTGAGCAGATAGAACAATTCTGGTCCCATGCATGCACTAACACGGGATCCGGTTTTAGGGGTGGCTACAAGGAATGATCCGCCTTCAACAAATTCTAAATTTTAGCAACATTGCAAATTTTTTACAGGTTTTGCCAAAACTTAACGACTTTGCAAGCATAAGTTAACGTGGGGGGATTGGGTCCAGCCTCCCCCCCCCCAACCCGAACACACAAGCCCTACCGACCGTCGTCGGGGACAAGGGGTAACGAAAAAATTGTTAATGGCAAGGAAAAACAGAATAAAAATTAATTTTACACCAAAATTTTTAATAATTTTCGGCTTCGCAGGAACGTTTTACCTTAAATTTTTGAGTTTTCGTGAAAAACGGTCAACATTTTGAATTTTTTCGAAAAATTGAAAAGTTTGTTGCAAATGCTAAAAAAACAAACACCATTAATTTTAATAAAATTGACGTTAATTTTGCGAAAACGTCAACAATTCAAACTTGAACAAACCGCCCAGAAAATTTCAGTTCACTGTACAAATCTCCTGAAAATTGTTTGGCGACAAGCCCCACCCCAGGACCCGTATGTTAATGTATGTTGCAAGTTTTTACTATTGTCAAGAAATTTAGAAATTTTTTGAAAAAACTTGCTAATATTTGCCTAAAAATGTGCTTTTTGGTAAAATCTGTCATGGGTCTGCCGTTATTTCCCGTTGGGCCGAGGTCTACCCTTCTCCCTTCTAGCCGAGGGGGCTACCCGTTTTTTGCCTGTCTGTGCATCTGCACTCCTATTTAAGTTATGCCTGGGGGAGGTGGCATAAAACCCACAGCCTTGAGCCACTGGGATTTAACTGAACTAAGCTTACTTTAAATTCGAACCATAACGAGCATGTTTATGTTGTCTATTAACTACTAACTATTAACTTATTAACTACGTACGAGTGAGATCTGTTCCCCTACGATTTATTAGCAGCCAACCGTGTTCGTTCATCTTATCAAGAGTACATAATACATAAGAGTATGACAAGCGTCATACGCTATGTATTATGAGCTCGCTACATCCTCTGCTCGCTATCGGCTGACCCCCCCCATAAATCAGACCCCCCTTGACCCCGCCCCTATACATGTACGGCGTCCAAACGGGGGGTCGGGGTCTATGTTAGTATACTTACATATTAAACTTGACGGGGCCCCATTTTGTGTATGGGGTTTAAGCTTGTATGATTTACACATCTGTGTACAAAATATACAAGCACGAGCCCGATCCCCCGTTTGGACCCCGTACATATATAGGGGCGGGGTGAGGGGGGTCTGATTTATGGGGGGGGGGGTTAGCCGATAGCGCGCATCGGATGTAGCGAGCTGATAATACATAGCGCATGCCTGCTGTCATACTCTTATGTATTATGTACTCTTGATCTTATCGAGTATTTGCAAATTGAGTCACATGAAGCTAACCAGTTGTTTGTAAGAACTCCACACAACGTTTCCTGACCTATATGCAAAATTACACAGTTTTGAAACAGGAGTTTATGGGATGTTTACCAACAATATACCCGATATACTTCCTATCCAACTCTACATGGCTAGAATCCATAAGCACCCAGACAATTTATGTGTCAACAGATACGTATAACCGCACTCCACACGTCAGTATTCAGAAAGCACATATTACTACTCCTGATGTTACTGGGGTATTATTGTTTGCATTGAGGTATCATCAGGTACAACGAATATAAGTCGTTTGGTGCTAGAAATGTTGCGGAATCCGCAACTCTTTGCAAGTTGCGGAATCCGCAACTCGCAGCTGCCAGTTTCGGATTTGCAAGCTGCAAGTGTTGCATAAAGCTTCAAGTGCGGAATCCGCACTTGCACTTGAATTGCGAGTTAAGTAGGCTGAATAGGACGAATGATCAGAATTGTCGGGATTATGGACAAGGACCGAGACGGTAATGACATCATCAGCGTGTTCGAGGTCTTACACAAATTAGGATCGAGAAATGACCGGGTTGAAACTACCTTGCATGAAGCCATTCATGCTAACCTCATCCTCCGTGGCCTTGATGACAACCACGGCCCTAATTTTAGGAAGATGGCCAGGGAGATTAAACAGCAGACTGATGTCTCCATCGCCGAATGCAATCATCTATGAAAATCATGACTGGAAAGAAACAACAATCGGAAATCCTTCAAATCTTGTCATACACATATCGCTGCAAGTCGGCCAAAATCACTGCATAAACTGAAATGCTTATTGCTTGATATGATTGTAATACTTTGTTGGATGATAAGTGACTTCTGAATTTGAATTCTTTCGGATCAATCCGTTCTACAGGTTAGAATGCTAGTCACTACGCTAGGACGGAGAAAACACACTACTTAGATATTGTAAGATTAAACATGAATGCGTCTAAACTGGACCAACGACTGTCAACCGTCAACTGTCAATCGTCAACAAATATCCAGCGAACAATTTGCTGGCCTGCTGGTAGCGATTGAACAATGACCATTGTGCGACCAAGTCAATTGGCCTGAAAATGCTTTGGAAACTGCTAGTGGATTCAACAGTGACCGGCGCACTGGTCACGAAAGGAATACTACTTGGCAGAATGTAAGACGAATAGACCAGTGTAATTTCGCTAATAATTCTAAAGCTCAACATTTCTTTACTACTTTAAATATGTCTAAATCAGATATACAACATTTAACGGCAGATACCTGAAACTCACATTGGCAAGCTATACTGCCCATATTGTAGCTATAACTATAGGATATAGCTTCCGTAGTAAACGAAATCATTTAATTGCTCTGCTATGCTCTGTCCGCTAACGGCTCAAGCCCCCCCGCAAATTAGACCCATCACTTCAAATAAATTCGCATGCTAAGTTTATGTTCTAAAGCTTGAAGCTGCACAGAATTCGCTAACACACTGCTTGTGTTTTCGAGCTCAAGCACATAAACATAGAGCGAGTGAGAGTACCCCCGTTTCGACCAGGCACAGATTTGCGAGGGGCCACTAGGGTCTGATTTGCGGGGAGGGGGTGGGCCGTTAGCGAGCAGAGCATAAGTTTTGCTCTGATAACATAGAGTGTGCCTAGTGGCACACACCTATTTTATGTACTCTTGATTATATTAGATATCGTCCGATTAAGTGGTTCCTTGCTTCTTCGATGCCATACAGATGGTACATACTTGCGTGTTTAATGTTTTAAAGTAAGCCCTGGAAAGTCCGCTATCTGCTGTAAGAAGTGAGAAATTTGAAGTATTAACACAAAATTGCTAAAAATATCAAAACAAATTAAATCACAAAAAAAGGTGGTGACCTACCTTGGCAGTGTAGGAATTATCAGTTCGCGCAAATAAAGTTTCAGCATCGACTAGTGGTTAAAGCTGTTGTAATTTCTGTAGCAGCAAAATAAGACTTAGACGGATCTGATCCGGTGCTTGGTAAGGAGTGGTAGCCTTCAACAAATAAGTTTAGAATATTTGTAATATTTGCAGATGATCTGCAGATATAATTAATGTAATTAATGTAATTAATCAATGCAATTATTAAGCAATTCGTGTAACAAAATTTGACTACGTCTGTTTTCTGTTTTAGTGATTTCACTCAAACTCATCTTTGTTTCATGCGGCATACGGAAAACATAGTTAGATGTTGTAAGATTATCTTTGACAAGCTTCTTGCAATTATCTAACATACATGGACTCCTAATTGACAGGCTCATCATTAATCTAGGTTCAAATTTTCTATCTGGTATAAGCTATTTATACCTGGGGTAAAATGATGTCACTGTAAAAGCTGCTAGTCAAGTGAGCGTATTACGTATCCGTCTTTGTACAATATGTAGTATTTACGATATATAACTTTTGCTTTGTTTGGCGTTACATATACAAGCATCGTTCACCTGGCAGTGAGGAACTCTATTTCTGCATATCCAGTTAGCAATTTCTGCTGCTCAAACTCCTGAGCTTTCCTCCGAAAATGGGACCGTGGTTGTCATCAAGGAAACGGAGGATTAAGTCAGCATGAATGGCTTCATGCAAGATTTTTTCGATCTTAATTTGTGTAAGATGTCGGACACGTGGATGATGACATTTTCGTCTCGGTCCTTACTGCACAGATCAATGTAGACATGTATCAGCCTGGATTCGAAGTATTTGCTATCGCTGATTGGAAGATGCTTTCATAATCCAGTCCAGGCCTGTACCACTAATTTAGCATGGTGTGGTCAGAAAAATGCGCGTTTAAAGACTCATGAACAATTTCTTACAACCGTGGAGGATAAAGCCGACAAAATCCAAGCTCTTAGTCTTCTTTAAAAAATGTGGCGATTGGCATTTTCTTCAGAAGGTTTGTCGGTTAATTACTTTTGTGTGTTGTCGCTGATCCTCCGGCAGAGAACGTCTTTGTTGTTGGGTGTCAGTGGCACCCAGAAATTATCCACAATTAAATTATCCAGAAATTATGCATGGACACTGAGTGTACACTGAGCGACCAACCTGAACCGCCTGATCGATCGGCGTACTGTATTCATACAGGCGGCGGAAACCACAACTGTCGTTGCAAGTTTGGCTACGTGGACGGCTCGCCGGATACTGCCCGTGCTCCTGGTTGTGTATGAAAATTAGGCAAATGTCAAAAAAGTAAGATACATATAGAAATAATCCATCATACGATAACTCTGTATGTAGCCATAATCATCATTATCATCACTATAAATTTGTCCAACAGTAAGTGGCACTGGTAGAAAGCTTTGAATGCACAGAGTGAAACGAAACAGCCTTATTCTTGAAATAACATTAAAAGTTGATGGTCAACATTAAATATGTTAAGGACAAATTAAAAATGTCTGTTATGGGTCAGCCTCCTGAAAAGTAAAGTAGATGATATAGCTGGTATAGATGATATAACAGAGCCTTCATGCACAACTTTTTAACGTTGGCTTTTTACTTATCTAAACAGGTTTTACACCTCTGTTTCGGGTATTTCACACTTTGTCATTCGAAGAAGAATTTCCCGTATTCCAACCGAGTATGTCTAGCAGGCTTAATACAATATGCTAGTGAAAGAGTTTCAAGCTCCTGGCCCGCTTCAAGAGTCCCGCCCTGGGATCCGCAACGGACCTGAATACCTGATGATGCAGAACAAGGAGTTGTTGCGGAGAAAAAATTGTAAAGGTATATTTACATGCTCATTTCAAACTGTGTGAACCAGATTTTGACCAGTGTCCAAGTTGTTAACCAGTATCCAATCAGAGTAACCAAGTGTATAGGTTAAGCATATCGTATATAGATTACAACAAAAAATGCCATCATCTAGTTGACAATTTAAAAATTCCGGTTTTTCATTAATTGTGATAGAAATGTGTTTAGTTGTCATAGTTCGCGTGAAAATACTAAGGTATTTTTGGTTGTCTGAGATACCACCAGATACAACAATAATCATAAGCCGTCTAGTGTTAGAAGTCTCTAAAGTATGATAGTATGTGACATGTGTAACGACATTGCTGTATGCTGTGATTTGATCTCATAAAGTAGTGAAATGTTCTATTGCTCGAAAATGCAATTATTAAGTGCTGCTGTTTAGATTGTTCATGATCTTGTACCCAAGTCAGTCGCGTGTTACATACTTCATTAATAGCAGCAAGAGCACATAATAACTAAGAGTGTGACAAGCGTTACACTCTTAGTTATCAAGCAAACAAGCAAGAGTTTTGAGCAAAATTTGTAGTGCTAGACCAGAACTTAGCAGAACCGAAACCGCAAATTGTTACCTACGTGTCACAATAGAAATGCTGCGAGCAAACAATTCTTGTAACTGCGAAGTTGTTCTGGAAAATCAATCAAGCAAAATGCTACAAGAATACAAAATAAATTAGAGCCATCACATTGTCAAGTTGCACATTGTTTATGTGTTAAAATCACCTCTAAACCGATTATAGTAGACCTGGGGCCAATTTCATAACACTTTGCAAGTTGCGGAATCCGCAACTCGCAGCTGCAAGTTTCGGAGTTGCAAGCTGCGGTTGAGGCGCCCGGGCGTGGAATCCGCACTTGCACTTGAATGGTGAGTTAAGTAGGCCAGAAAGTTGCGAGTTCGTTGAACACACAAAAAAGTAAGTTTTTTTCATAAAACTCGCCAGTACACTTCCATTTGTAGTCTTGTAAGTGCGAGTAAAGTCGTCTAGTACATTTTAACTAGACGATTTTCAAAAAATTGAATATCTTTGTTAATCTTCGTCAGTTTTTAACGAAATTTAAGAAGTGACTGCTTAATATGTTTTGTGCAATTTGTGAACATTTTAAGTAAATTATAAGTAGTTTTGAAAAAGTTACGATTTTTTAAAGAATTGCGGTGAATTTTGCTTCTACTCGCACTTGCAATGCACGTGCACGCACTTTCGTTGCAAGTGGGTCAAGTTCCCGCAACTTGCTTAGCTAATTTTCGCTAATTTCTTCGTTTTATAAAACACTTGTAATCAAAACCAAGTGCAATTGTCTGTGAAAATCATGTTGAAAGAGACAACTACAGGAAATTATTCTAATTTCGCACTACATATATATCTCCAAGAAATCGGTGATGGACAATAGACCATGGACCAGCCAGACCACTACTAAACTTCGAGAGAGTGGAAGAAATTCATCCTGTTTCCAAAAGTCTGTCAAGCCAATGAATTAAAAATTGTAGCAGAACATCAAGGAGTTGTTGCGGAGACAAACATTGTAAGGTATATATGTTCAGTTCAAATTAATTATGTTAACCAGAGTTTGTCCAGTGTCCAAGTTGTTAACCAGTGTCTAATCAGAGTAACCAAGGGTATAAATTAAAACAAAAAATCCTATCATCCAATTGAAAGTTTAAACCTTCCGATTTCCCATTAATTGTGATAGAAATGTGTTTGGTTATCATATTTCGCTTGAACATACTAAGATATTTTTGTATGTCTGAGGTATCGCCAGAATAATAACATGCCGTCTGGTGTTAGAAGTCTCTAAAGTATGATAGTAATGTATCGACATTGCTGTATGCTAGAGATCGGGGCCGACAAAGGCCGGCAAAGGCCGACAAACCCCAAATGACTTAATTGCCAGCAGTAGCCTGATGTCAGTGTATATTTTGGGTTGTTGCCCTGTAGCGCTCCATTTTGAGTCTTCAGCGTTTCATATGGCTAGCCCACCAGAGGTGAGATAGTTGCAATGGTGAAAGCAAAAAATTGAAAATTACATTCTGCCTTTTTGTTTTGCAACCCTTACAGGTGGCTTGCTTTTGAAAAAACACGATAGTTGAGATTTTGTTGATATCCACCTAAAACAGTCACCGCTAATGTTATGAATAGCAATCTAGCATTTCTGAAACTTTCTGCAGACTCCGCTTGAGCGAATTCTTATGGAATTCAAGTTAATTTTGCTAAGGTAACGTTGCAAAACCTTGAAACATTATTTTACACTATTGCAGATACCCAACGAATGATCAGAATTGCCTGGATTACGGACAAGAACCGAGACGGTAATAGACATCATCAGTGCTACCGAGGTCTTGCACAAATTAAGATCGAGAAATGACCGGGTTGAAACTACCTTTGCATGAAGCCACTCATGCTGACCTCACCTCCGTGGCCTTGATGACAACCACGGCCCTAATTTTAGGAAGATGGCCAGGGAGATTAAACAGCAGACTGATGTCTCCATCGCCGAATGCAATCATCTATGAAAATCATGACTGGAAAAGAAATAAATAACCGGAAATCATCTCAAATTTTGTCATACACATATCGCTGCAAGTCGGCCAAAATCACTGCATAGCGCGAAATGATATGTGGCTGAATCCGAATGAGCGGAGAAAAATCTTTCTATTTCCAAAAATCTGTGTAGACGACGAACTAAAATTGTCGCACAACACCAAGGAGTTGTAGCGGAAAGCAAAGTTGTAAAGGTATATATGTCCATTTCATATTCCTTCCTTCATTTCATATTTCATTCCATATTTGATTATTAAAGATTGCACTAAAGATTGCATTAAACATTAAAGATGAAAAGGAGTACAGATTAAAGATTAAAGATATATGATTGCACCACGTGCAATTGTCTGTAAAAAATCATGAAGGAGAAGACAACTATAGGAAATTATTCCAATGTCGCCCTACATATATCGCTCCAGATAATCGGCGATAATTACTACATTGACCAGCCAGACCTCTGGCCAAAGGCGAGTGATGGAAGAAAGTCTTCAAGGTTGGGGAAAGTCTGTCAAGCCGACGAATTAAAAAATTTTTCATGAACATCAAGGAGTTATTGATGAGACAAACATTGTAAGGATTATATGTTCAGTTCAAATTAATTATGCTATGCATCTGTCAAATTGTTTAGCGCGAGAGTTTGACTCACTTTCCAGAGTCTTCTACGTACGTACGTACTTAAAGTGGCGGAAAGTAGGCGTCTGTGCGCACGCTTAATAAGCAATGTTCGTAGTCGCTTCTGACGCTAAACAATTTAACAGATGCATTAACTAGAGTTTGTCCAGTGTCCAAGTTGTTAACCTAGTGTCTAATCAGAGTAGGCAAGTGTCTAGGTTAAACATGTCGTATATAAATTACAGTTAAAATCCCATCATCTAGTGGCTAAGTTTAAACCTTGTGACTTCCTATTAATTTCAATAGAAATTTACTGAAATATGTTAGAAAATCGCTAGAAAACAAAAAATGCCGGTGTAGGAGAAAAGCAGGTACTACCGATTCCCCTAGTAGGTGTCTATCAAATAAAATGACGAAACTAGAAAGCAGAATCCGATTGCTCTATCAGAATTCGTAGAATTACTAGAATTACATATTACTTTTCAACCTAACAATAAACCTGATATTTTAACATTGATTTATACTATTGCAATTACCATTAAATTTGTATATGCTGTAGCTCCATGCTTAC